>CABHPP010146017.1:0-48920 GCA_902168425.1 Peromyscus attwateri | reverse complement strand
TAATTTTCTGTTACACTGATCTATGATTGAATACAATTCATGAAAACAGTTTTACAGACTATGGCTACAGCGTCCGAGTAGCCACTCAATGTCCTCACCACTACCTTCACCAAAGGGGAAACTCAACAGTGACTTCCCTTGGAGAAAGCTGCCAGTCCTTGCCTCTCCAAATGATGGCACCTAGGGCCACAGACTGCAGCGGCTGAACCAGGAGCTTCCTCCTGCACACACACGAAGAGCAGGTGCTCTGTGTCCTCCCCACTAGAAACTCATGCCCACACCCAGGAGCTATTCAAGAGACATCAGATGATCCAAGATGGCTGAGCAATGTTCCTAACAAAGGCTCAAGGTTGTGAATGGCCAAGGAAGACTGGGCACTGTCAGAAAGTGCAAGTGGTGAGGTACATGCATAGTCCAATGCTTCCCCCTTTCTAAGGTATTTTTGCTAAGCTGTCCTCCAAGAAGCCTTCAGTAGCAGAGCAGCATAGTCCTAACATGTCGATTCTCCTGATTTGTTTGCTTGTTAGTGGTTAAACCCAAGTATGAAACCATTACCCAATGGCTCAAGTCTCCATTGCTTTAGACAGGGGCCTGGCACCTACTCAAGACTATCTTCTCTTCCAAGTCATTCCTTGAGATAGTGTTGGAGCATCAATAACATCTCATTAAGGGAAACTGGTCAAGAGAATACAATCTCTGGCCTATATCTCTGGCATTATTATTATTATTCCAGGTGGGTGGGACCAATCAGAAGCCAAGGGACCATTTCTAAGAAGGCAGGCTCACCTTAAGTCATGCCAAAGAGATAGGTGGGAATAATTAGTCCTTCAACAAGGTGCTGTACTTTTCCTTCCCAGGATGCCCACCCTTGGTGCAGAAGCTTATAGGGAGGGGCATGTGGCCCCCAGTCTGCCTGCCTTTCTGAACAGCTAAGGAAGATGGTGACTTCTCCTTTTCTTCTCTCCATCCCTGCTGTGAGCACGCTTTCCCCAACACTCTGTGCTTCCTTGGTTTTCTCAAAAACGCCCTTCTCTGCCATGTAGTGGGCTTGTCCACCCTGTCTGTTCTCCACACCACCCCAAACAGCATAGCTTTTTTTTCCTTCCTCCATTCTTCTCTGGGCAGTGTTTTAAAACTTGCCTGCCCTGGGATGTTTTAAAAATATCCTCACATATCGTTTGAATCTACTCTTAAATTCTTTTGTTAATGAGACTAACAACCCCAAGAGGGGACCCTGATTTCCTCAGTATCATCTGGTGACCCAGATGGGACCCCCAAAATCTGGTAGCAATATCAGAAGCATCTTGCCTTGTGTATTTTTTGTGTAGCTGCCATGATACTTACAAACTTTAAACAACTTTCTATAGAACAACCAAGTGGTTGGTGGAGATTGAATGTTTGTATGATATTTAGCAATGAAGCCGTAGGCTAATGTAATCCAATCCTGTAGGCATGCTGGGCGGTGGTGGCGCACACCTGTAATCCCAACACTCAGGAGGCAGAGGCAGGTAGATCACTGTGAGTTCAAGGCCAGCCTGGTCTACAGAGTGAGTTCCAGACCTGCCATGGCTGTTACATAGAGAAACCCTGTCTTAACAACAACAAAACTCTGTGGGTTTAACATTTAAAAATTCCTAAGTAAAATGATGAGCATGAAGACATTTATTTAGAGACAATTTTTCCAAATGAGTCCTAAGAAGTAGAAAAGGCTGAAAGAAACCAGTTGTCTGAGATGATTTCTGGGCCACTGACAAAGGCTTTTATTCTTTGAAGAATAGACAGAGAATGGCCACTTGTGTAATCCAAATATAGCATCTTATATACATGAAACAGAGTTAAATATAGAGGATGATGGGTTAAAAATTATACCGTTTCTAAAGTGTAACAATGTATAGCACAGCTTCTTAAATGTTAACCAATTCTTTTAGAAGAATATAAAATTCATTTGAGGGAAGTTCATACTATCAACTTACATGCTTATCACCACTACTGTCACCTCCACTACCTCACCACCACCATCACCACCACTGATACCATTTCCACCACCATCTCTGTAACCACCATCAATACCACCTCCACCACCACCTACAATCATGATCAATATCACCTCCACCACCACCTCTATAACCATCATCAATAACCACCATCAATACCACCTCTACAATCATGATCAATATCACCTCCACCACCATCTCTATAACTACCATCAATACCACCTCCACCACCACCTCTATGACCATGATCAATACCACCTCTACCACCACCTCTATAACCACCATTGATCAATACCACCTCCATAACCATGATCAGTACCACCTCTACAACCATCATCAATACCACCTCCACCACCACCTCTATAACCATGATCTTTACCACCTCCACCACCATCTCTATAACCACCGTCAATACCACCTCTACCACCATCTGTATAACCACCATTGATCAATACCACTTCCACCACCATCATTACGACATCTTCACTAATACCACATCCATCACCATTACTATCATCACTACCACAATCATTACCAAACTCAGGAATACCATTTTCACCACCATCACTACCACTTCCACCATCACCATCCTCATCTCTATCACCGTGTCCACTTCCTCCTTGCTCTTCAGACACCGTGGAGACAGCACTCCATCATGGGTACACAAAACAGGGGAAGCAGAAAGAAGACCCCAGTGTTCAACAAGGTGTTGGGAGACGAACAAGGAAGATACCACATCTCATCAGATGTAAAGTACACCTTTCTGGGATCGACTGTGACCCTCAAAGGGGAGAAGCCCCAGGAGACCCCACGTGCCTAGATAAGGGAAGCTCAAAGAATCATCAGCATCATCGAGCACACAGATGCTCAGTTTACAGACTCAACCTTGCAACCCTGACTTACACATCACTTTCCTCAGGGCCTGTGGTAACACTGCAAGACCTCATTTGGTCCACGTCTAGGCCCTACACAACAAGACGTAGCCGCTGGCACTCTTGAGGAGAGTATATGTCTGTGTAACGCACAGTACTAGATGGGAAATTCAGCTGGGAAGACTTGCCGAAGGCACGCCATAGGGCTGGGAGCCTGAGTCCCGGCTCCTCCGTTTGGTAGTGCTGCGACCCTGGTCTCCCAGAGCTGCGGACTGCTCATCTGCAGCGGGGCCCAGGCTGGTAGAATTTAAGCAGGGCTCTGATCTAAAGCAGGATGATGTCCTAACACATCAGAAGCCCCCCTCACACACAGGGGCCACTCAGCTCATCACTGCCAGCAGCTCACTCCAGACTGCACTCAGGAGCACGGGGCCGATGCTAACGCTGCCCCACAGGCAGAGAGATGGGAGTCAGTACGGCAGGTGAGGGTCTGATGCAGTGGGAGAGTATTTAGTGTTTCCTTTTTCCCTAGTCTACAAACAATTCTTATATTAGGTACTTCAAAGGAAATGGAGAAACCTATGAAAATATTTCCCAAGCTCTTCCATGTCCATTTTAAATTTCACCAAGCTTCTATATATTTAATTATAGCTGTCAGTGTTGGTATCAAGGGAAAACAGTGTACTTGACTTTAAAACTTGGCCATCAGTGACTCCGTTAAAAATAAATTCTCTTCCTGAGATGGAGGAAAGGAAAATGCACTTTCGTTATGACCTGATAAAAATGTCACTGTGTGATGCCTTTCTTGAAAAGCTTAGGACGGACACCACTGAGGACTTCTTTAGATGTCTCCTTCTCAGTGGGGCAGGTCCCCAGGGGAATCTGCTGTCAGGAGTGGGCGTGGCCGAGTGTGGCGGGGGCACTGTGGCCAGGGATGCTGCTGCTTCAAGCAGAGAGAGAGAGAGACAGGAGTCAGTACCATAGGTGAGGGGTCTGATGTATATCTAACGGTGTTTAACGTTTTCATTTACACCAGTCTACAAACACAACTCCGATATTAGATAATAATATATTAGATATTAGGTATATCCCAGAACTCCTCCATGTTGCAAATGAGGAAATAGCAGGGTGCACTGCAGACACCCCAACCATCTTTTGGGGTGTCCAGTCTGAGAGCCAGGCCATACACCCCAGGCGCTCACTGTTGCTATTTCCAAATAAGAAGTTTTTGAGACGGATCAGAAGGACTATTTCTCCCTGATACATGGGGATAGGAGTTAAGCAGGGGTGGGCAATGCCAGATACTATACATGCTGTTAAATATTATAGAATGGAAAATCACGACAAAATGAAAATGCTATAGTGGAACCTTTTGTATGACTTGAAAAAAGAGTTTTGAGTTTAGCGCTGAACTTTTGCTCAGGCCTTATTCTAAACACTGTTAAAATGTTTTCTGTGAATAATTCAAACCCTCAGGAATAGACCATCTAACAGGCTCTTCCCTTACCCTGGCAGCCTTGAGCAGGGAGCTGCCAGCCATGCAGCCCTTCACTGGTCAAGTGCCCTTGTGGCAGCCTGGCTGAGAAATCTCTCAATCTGAGGACACCCCGACATCTACAAAGGACCACTACAGCAACTGCCGCAGGTACAGTCCAGTCATGACCCCTTCCTGCCTCTGAATGAAATGCTTGCCCTCTGCGATTCTCACGGAGGCCAGAGGGGGAGCTCTTCCCGATGGCCTAGAAGGTGGCCCTAGACACACCCATGCCCTAGGGAGGTCAACAGGCTATTCAGCCTCCAGGGCTGTCTGCACTGAAATACTATGCCCCAAACACAGCTTCCACCAGAGGATCTTCCCGCTGTACTGGCAGGTAACAAGGCCAACGGTGTAGAGAGGCAGCACGGGCCCTGCCATGCAGTGACAGATAACCTGTGACAGTACATGACTGTCAACCCGCCTGGATTTGGAGACACCCGGGAGGGAGACATACCTCTGGGCGTGTCTGTGAGGGCATTTCTAGGGAGTAATCCCACTGAAAAGAAAAGCCCCACTGAATGTGGGCAACATCATCTGATGGGTCAGGATTCCAGAAGTAAGAAAAAAGGAAGGAGAGAACTGAGTACCAGCCTTGGTCTCTCTTTGCTTGCTAAGGGTACAATGTGACCAGCTGCCTCACACTCCTGCTGCCATGATGGACCACACCCTGGAGCTATGACCAGAATCAACAACGCTTCCTTCCCTTGGGTTCTTCTGGGGGACACTTTGTCACAGAGGTAAGAAAAGTAACTAATGCCCCCACAGTACTCTGACAGGTCACAGCACACCAACACTCAAGCCCTCTGGGCAGAGTGGGAAGGTGGAGGGGCCAGTACGCTATTAGGAGGAGGGTCACCACTGATCGGAGGGTAAACGGCCTCCTGGACTTGAGGTTCATGAGACAAGTTCTTTCTCAATTGCAGGGATGTGTCCTCTGAGCCATAGTAAAGATGGAGGATGAAGATCCAAAGAACTGGAAACTGCTTGGAGAAACCCCAAGGAATGAAATCATGTGGGCAGTGAGGATTCAGCACCCTCCTGCTTCAGAGTTCAGGCTCTCTACACACACCTCCCTGGGGTTCTTTGGTGAAGTCTAAATCCTCTCAAAATACCAAAATCATGAATCAAATAACAAGCCCAGGGCTTCCAAAAGCAGAAGGCAGAAGCAGTGTTTTGCAGGGCTTTGCAAAACCTCCCCCAAGCAAGGACACCCCAGGCAAAGCTGAGACTGGCCTGTGGGGACCCTGCACTGACAAGGTGGGGTCTTCACCGGAGCCTGATTTCAACATCAAAGCCACTCTGGGTATGGTAGGCTCTTAGGAGGGGACCCTGAGCCTATCTACCTGCAGCTGGCCTGCATGAAGAGTGAAGAAAAGACCCCCAAACAGAAGCCAGTTAAGCGTAAACAGTATTTTCCCGTTTGGAATCTCTGAGACGTCTGCGCAGGCCTGTTTTTGTTTGTCCCCACCAACCGAAATCCAAATGCAAGTGTGGAAGTCTGACGAGCTAAAGTGACCTCATGCCTACTCCTGTGTACGCATGTGTGAGGCATGCTCCTGCCGTCCCTGACTCTCAGCATGAGCATTAGGCCCTGGCTGGGAGTCCACGGGCGGGGAGGAGGCTTAGGGCTGTGTATCTGCACTCAAATATAGAGATTAAAAAATGCTAAAGAGAAAGAAGAAAAGAGAGTACAGCTGCCGTGCCCCAAACAGACCTCCCATCTGCCACCCGCGATTTGCATGTCACCTTCTCCGGGCTCATTTGTACTTCATTAACTGCCATTGACTTAACAAGATTTATGCAAATGACACTATAGGAGCTCCCTAACTCCCACTGCAATCAAGTGATTATGTATGTACAACTTGCCACAGCGATGAAAAATTAATACGTGACAAGCCCACTGGCCGCCGAGCTGGGCCGCTGGCTTTTATTTTTCTTGCTTTGCTTTTTAATTTCTACTCGAATAGACCTTTATCTTATTAGTAAGAAAAGAAACAGGACTCTCTAAATCCATCCACTCTGGGTACCCAGACGGGACAAAAGAGGAGTTGGAACTAGAGCCTGAAGAAATGAAGTTATCGCCTAGAAAACAATTCCCTGCTCTTGAGGAACCTCTGATTGGGGGAAGAGAGAGATAAAGTCACTGGTGACGGTGACGTGGCCAGCTACCTGTTACAAGGTAAACAAGGGGAAGGCAACCCATGCACATGGGCAGCCTGTACAACCACGAGGGAGGGCGCAGGCATGCAGATCGCAGGCATGCAGATCGCCCTACTCGATTTCTAAGCACTTGCAAACTTCCCGTGGAGGAGCCGAAGAGTACAATGACCCCAACACCAAGTGTTCAAGGACAGGAGCTTCTGAAGTGACTCCTCTGCCTTGAGGCCAACGGTCCAGCAGCTGGATGGGGCTCTGACAAGTCTCAAGCAGGATTCGTTGGAGACCAAGGACTCTGCTGCTTTGGAGAGGGACAGAGTGGGTAGTTGCAAATGACCAGCAATGATTTCCCCTGAGGACAGATGCACATTCCTGCAGCGTCCCTGGAGTAACACACTGCTACATGCATAGCCTCAGCTGTTTCTTCTATACAGCACAAGATACTTCTGTGTGAGAGGAGAGTTCCCATGTTTGATTTAACACCTATAACTCAGGGCTAAAGAGATGGCTCAGGGGTTAAGACCACTCAAGATTTTCAGAGTATCCAAGTTTGGTTTCTAGCACCCACAAGTGGCTCACAACCACCTGTAACTCCAGTTCCAGGGGATCCAATGGCACCTTTTGGCCTCTGTGAGTACCTGCATGCACATGGTGCACATAAAACTAACACAGGCACACAGGCACACACATAAAAACAACAAGCTTTAAACCTAACTTGGCTTTGGAGGCTTTTTGTCACCGTGTAGTGGAAAGAACACAGACGTGAGGTCCTTGGCTTCCCAGCTACCTAATCCTGAATGTTCACCCTGTTTACCTTACAATCAAAATAACCTAATGGCCCCACTCTGCAATGCTAAGGGTTAAGTGGAACTCTACATAAAAAAAACACATAGATAACAAGCTCTCCTTTAAATGTTCATTGATTTAAAAGTCCACCTGTGCACTTTCTAGAATATTCTAGGCAGGTATTCTACTGCCCCTCCAGGCTCTGCCCTTTCAATCCTCTTGTTTCCATACAGAGGTCACCACAGCAGGGTGAGGACAGCGAGGAGTGCAGCTACTCTCAAAAGACCCATGTGCCTTGAAAATGTGAGCATACACAGCACGCAGCGTTAGGTCACTGTAACTATTCAGACCACCTACAACCTCCACCTTACTCCAGAGAAAGTACAGGATGGTTCGGACCCGGGGACCTGGAACATCACAGATGGATGGAAGCATTCTCTGCAGAATGTCTAGGTATGACATGAGGGGTGTGAGGCCTGAGCATCAACTTCAGTGGGAGCACGTGACGCTGGGAGCAGACCCTGGTAGGAGTTAGTCCATGGCTCCTCACAGTGGCTGAAACCAAGTACTCTGTGCCCAGGAGTCATGAGAAAACTATGGTTTGGATTTCAACAAGAATATCATGAACATCCAAGAGCGCAAGGCTTCCCAGGGAATGTAGAGCCTGCATTTTTTTTTTTTTTTTTTTTTTTTTTTCAAGACTGGGTTTCTCTGTGTAGCTTTGCGCCTTTCCTGGAACTCGCTTTGTAGACCAGGCTGGCCTCGAACTCACAGAGATCCGCCTGCCTCTGCCTCCCGAGTGCTGGGATTAAAGGAGTGCGCCACCACCGCCCGGCATTTTACACTATACTGTCTGTCACCTTCAGTCTTTGCAAACTGAAAATCCGGTTGAGAAGCCAGTCCTGTCCAAAGATGAGCAGGGAACAAATTAAGCGAGGCTCCAATTACATCAGCGCCTGGCTGGCTCCCCAAGAGTTTCCTGCTGAGAAAGTGAGCTTCTCCCCACCTCCCCAAGCCAGGAATGGACAGGAACCAGGAAGATGATACACATGAAGTAGCAATCTTCTTCAATGTCCCAGCACCAGCTTTTCAAAAGAATAACAGCTCAATAATTTTTACAGCCCTACATGAAGTAACACTGAACAGAAATCTTACATTACGGTGGCTCTGTGTGGAGTCAGATTAGAATCAAATAAGCAACACGAGTAAACAACTATGTCCGCAGCCCTCAGAAGTAATAGACCTGTTTATGAGGAAAACACCGCCCATCACCAGGGAGGCTGCTTGCCTTGTTTGTAAACACAGGGAAGGTGAAAAATTTTCTTCGAGGCGCTGCAAGCTGGCCCCAAATCTGTCACCCGGTATAGTAAGGGTGGTCCTGGGCAGAGGCACAACAGCACTGACTAACGCCTGCAGGCCTCCCTGCTCCTTTGGGTCAAGGATCACACTGCCTTGTGGGCAGAGGGTACATGTGGCACACAGGCCACTCTGGCTGGCAGCTGCAGGGTGGGACTGCAGTAGTCTTGGCTTCTCAGCCAACTGTGGCTCTTTAACTCACACATCTTCAATCTGAAATGGTCCAGCTTCTCACGAGGGCTGCAGCCATTAGCTGCAAACAGGTGAAACCCGCACGGCTGAGGAGAGCCCGCTACATCTGCATGAACACTGCCTCTCCCTCAGAGCCCACACGCACAGGCCAAGCGAAGCTGGATGGCAGCTATGGAGAAGGCGATGGACGCCCTAGATCAACCAGAGCTGCGAATGGACCACTGGCGTCATCCATGGACGGCAGAGCTATTTCCTGCTCACAGATTTCCCGCCCCCACCAAACAGAACACACTCTAAATCAATTGGCTTTCTTTATCAACCAAAAAAGATGACATTTCCAGAGCCGCTGAGCAGGGCTGAACTCTTTATTCTTATTGTTTCGGAAATGAAGCAGCAAAAGACGTCACACGTGAATTCCAGTGTGTCTTGCTAGAGACGTGAAGCAATTTAGGAGCCGGTTTCCGGGCTAATGAAAACCCATTTCAGGCTAGCAACATTGGCCAAAACAAATGCTTGAATTCAAGTCCTGTTGTGTAATGGGGAAGTTTAATTAAGGCCCCACATTACAGCTGTAAATGTTCCTGTGTATAATAAGGGTCTAAATGAAACTGAACCTAATCAAAGTTACAATCCCTTCATTAGCAAATTACAAACAAGAGCGCACAGCTGACATGCCAGCGATGATTATTACAACTAATTGCCTCGTTGTTACAGACCAGCCTGAAACAGTGTTCAGATGTCCGTCTGCAAGAGCAAATTAGGGCCACGTCAGGCTATTCCTGTGATCACAAGGGGTTCTTCTACAGCGATCTGATTTACCCCTGTCGCCTGGCGGCCAGCGGCCCAATCAAAGCCACGCTACAAAGGCAGCCTTTGAAGCCAGTGCGGCATGGAAACACACTCCATATGCAGGCGGGCAGAGCGCACTTCATTAGAGCTGTTGTCCTATTCCCTCTTCTTATTCTAATGATCCCATTTTAATACTCACAGGAACCCCTTCTAATTGATGTCAAGTGAGTGACTTCTACATTCATCAACAGAGCACATCAAACAAACCCTGGCGCCCGAGCCAGCAGCATCTCAGGCTGCACCGAGGTGTGTCTCCAGCGAGGCGGGGAAGGGGACAAGTGTACCTGTTTAATTGGGATGGCTCGCCCGCTCCCGATGCTGTCCGCGCGGCTCTCCAGGCCTTTCTTCTCTTTGTCTGGGTCGCTCCCTTTCCTAGACTGCAAGCAAAAGTAAAGTTAGCATTTGGGCGAGGGTTGTGTCTGCCAGACGGGTCTCGCCCCTACGTCCAGAGCTCCCGCCAACGCGATTCAGAACCGCCGCCCCCAGCTGTTCCTCTGCACTGACTCATCATTCCAAAGAGAATTTTCTAAACTTTCCCCCTGACTTTTCTACTGCGAAATTATCTTTTAATTCTTTTTTAAAGAGTTCAAAATGCAATTACTAGAAACCAATGGACCATCCAGGAAAGCAACGCCCAACGAGCAAACATTCTAGAGCAGCAGTTAGCACAGCTGAGAATGAGGTCCTCGAAGGTTATCTGGAAGCCCAACTACAGAAGCGTATGGATTAAATGAATGTCTGGACGACTGACTTACTGGTACACCCCCACAAGCCATTTCTAGGGGCAAGCAATGTTTCCTTTGATTGCTTCTGGATGGTTAGAAAACAGCAATTCAAAGTTAGAGCAGGCTACTGTGCAACAAAAAGATAAGGAGGCAAAAACTGAAAATCTCTTTCTGACAAAATGTCAATATTCGGGGCACAACGAGCAACTGTTGGTTTGCCAGGTTCCCAAGCCAGTTATCTTGGACGGATTGTTGATGCCATGTGAACTGCCTGGTAGCTGGCAGGTGTGGGGAGGAGGGCACTTGGGGAATGCTGCTGCAGGAGCGCCAGCCACCGTCCATGTCCCGTCTCCTGCTGGCATGAGCAAGTGTAAGCATGGTGATTGTCTGACAGATTTATTTTATTATGAGAGAAAGATCTGAGACTCGTCCTCCTTAATAACGGTGCTGACAAGTGACAACTTCACTCCATTACTTTTCAATGGGAACATTACTCACGCAATATTGAAAATGGAGAAACATTTTCCTGTGCTTTTCAAATCTGAGATGATATATGAAACGGAGAGACTCTGTGGTGTCCGGTGCTGCTGGGAGCAGCTAATGAAATTCAGATTCAAAAGGATGTGGGATAGAGCAGATGATGCTTCTTAAACAGTATCCAAAAACGCAAAGGCCCTGAGATATAAAACAAGCAAGGGCTGATGGGATGGACTAAAGATTCCAGGACGAATTACTGCCAAAAGACCCAGAGAAAGGTGCCTGTGATATCACTCGGTGCAGGCACTTCAAAGGTGGTGATTTTGCCGCGTGGCCGTGCATGTGAGGAAGCGCACTCTTAGCTGATTACAGGGGCTTCTGCATTTGTCAAATGCCTCCTCGGTGCCCCGTGCCCCTGTGCCTTCAGCATGGATCTCAGCTATGCTACAGAAAGTCCTTTAGTTTCTTTACTCTTCCATTAGTAATGCATAGCAAGACCCCACACAGCCAGTTCTTGCCCCATGTCAGTTCTGGGGAAGGTGGGTACATGAGGTTTCCAATTGGAAAATTAAGTTCCAAGACTCATAGCCATAACATTCTAGAAATTCTGAATCAATGAAGAGCATAAAGGGCATTCTGGGAACTTTATCAGTTCTAAATACCTAAATCTGAAAATCCATCTTCATTATTCTCCATTAAGCAGAATAATTAACAAAACAAACATTTTAAAAAAATGAACATTTTCCTGGAGGCGGCGCATCTGTCCCTAGTTGCTGTTCTCAGAGCAGAATTCCAGATTCCTCGGAAGCAGGAAGCAGCGGCCGGAGTCGCTGCACACAGCTCCAAATATGTAAAGAAACAGGAGCCATGCTCACACAATCACTGGGTCAGAGAAAAAATGAGACAGAAACTCAGGTACACACTGGAAAAAAGGAACTCCACCCACAAGGATACCATTTTTGTGGAAAGTGCCGTACAATTAAAGGAAAGAGCTCCAACGAGCTTCTGGGCAGAGGGTTTGCCGTCTCCAACAGGCTGACTCCAGGAGACTGGAATCCAACAACTAAACCACAACCCAATCCACTAGCTATGAAACCCTGAACCTCCGAATCCCGAGGGCAGCCTCCTTGCTTTCCTGCCCACTTCACAGAGTCGCCAGTGGTGTGTATCCTGTGTCCTCCCCTCTCTGCCAAAACTGCTCATCAGAGGCTGCTGGCAACCCTTGGTACCCATTGCTATATCCAGCCTGCCGCATTCTTCAGAACCAGAGTTTATCACACCCATTTCACTTCTGGAGACTTCAGGCCACCAGAATGACTGCTGAGCCCCACAGACACCGAAGACAGAGGGAAGGGAAGGATTATCTACTTCATTTCAAAAGTGTTTAGCTCCCTATACGTAATAAACCGAGTCCCTTGTACACTCGGCAGAGAAGTGTGTCCGGCAGCACCGCCCATCAAACAGAACCTGCTTTCTCAGCTTCAACCAAGAAGGCAGGAAGGAGCAGATGGAACACACCATGCCAGGCTTCAGGGCTCCTGTTCTCCACAAGACACCGAGTGTCAATTCCTTTACACTATGGATTTCACTGTCCTTTTTTCCCTGAGTAGGTCCAGGTTCTGGGCCAACTTTGGGTACTGGTGTACTTAACTGTTTAATGGTATCAGCATCACACAACAAGCTTTTAAAACACCACGTAAAGACCCAATTCTTTAAAAGCTTGAAAAGACATAAAGCAACGCTATACAGAAGTTAAGGAGCCTTGCTAGCTTAACACCCACAAATGCAGACAACACATATACACCCATTCAGGTAAATGGCAAGCCCTGGAACAGAGGCAGAGGAATGGATGGGGGGCTTGGACTTCCACCGAGGATGTGTGTTCTTCATGAAACAGTGTCTGCAAACTGCTCAACCTTGTGATTATCACAGAGACTACACGTAGGGGTTTTTTTTTTCTGTAATTCTTATATATTTCAAAATGTTATTCAATAAAATATTTCATCTACATGTAAATCAGGCTACTAAATGAACTGTTCTAAAAAATTCTATATTTCTAAAGCAGACATCCAGTGGGTCGTCTTTTAATGTTTCATTTCTCAAGGCAATGGCCTTACATAAAAAATTAACAAAACATGATACAGTTTAAATTCCCATTGGTAAGGTAGACATAATTGCCGCTGCAAAGTAATGCATAACCTGCTATGGGTGGAGAGATTTAGTTTATATAATTTCATACAAAATACATGGGACTTATTGTATGTTTGCAATTTAAAACATCTGAGAGCTGGAGATGTTATCCCTGTGTGGCACAGAACCACTTTAAAAGGTATGTGGGGCAGGATGAGGACTACGAGCCCACACCTGACCTCCAGCCCTTTTGGAATGGGCTCACAGATAAGTGGACGGTGCCCACCAGCTGCACGGGCTGCGGAACAGAAACTGAGATGGTTTGCATCTGGCACAGCTGTCGACAGGTCTAAGCACATACACACTTGGACAACGTCAGTCAAGTCACCCATAGCAACAGATACCAAGACTGCAAAACTGGAAATATCTAAAGAGGCTGTTTCCTACTGAAATCTGGATTCTTAATTGCCTAGATTTCAGAATTAATTCGCCTTCATTTCATTCCTTGTATGACACTGACATCTAGTGGAGTCGACGCTTCCAAGTCCTTCAACTCAAAATGCTCATCACCCACCTCCACTGCCATTCTGCCCAGTGGCAAAGCCAAACCTGGGAACAACCTCCACGTCGGCCATTTCCCGGAATTTCAGCTTGTTGATCCTTAAACGCCACAACACAAACCAAACCCGCTGCCACACTAGATTCCTGCACGACCCCAAACTTCTGTTCCATGCACCTTAGCTGGGCAGCTGGGTTCAACTTTTCGAATGCTCTACTCTCAAACTGTCTTCGGATGCTAAAGAGGAAGAGATCAAACTCAAGGCAGACATGCAGCCGGAGGCGTCTAAGCCCCGGCGGTTACGATGCAGTTCCCTGGGATTTCCAGTCACCGCGTTCTCACCAGCTTGAATGAGGCCTGGAGCTCTGTGGCTTCCTGGCCTCTGTTTTCTTTCAGTGTGGCCAGCTCTGCCACCAGCATACCTCCTAGACACTGAGCACAGTCAGGGCTCTGAAGAGCAGCTAGTGGCCAAGTCATTTTTCTTCTTCTTCAGATCTTAAAATTAAGAGTCCTTCTGTGAGCTGTCAATCATCCAGGTCATGGGAGTTGTCAATCATCCAGGCCCCAGGATCTTTTTTGAATAGACGAGACAGGCTCTCCTTACAAATAGTTCTGGTTAAAGTGCTATTTCCTGGTTTCCATATTTCTTTCATGTGGTAGAAAACAAAGGTAATGTGAACTGAATGGTGCTAGGCAGGAATCACAGGCTGGGCCTCCACAGCCACTCCTAACAGTGTGGTGGTGGGGGATACAGAAACTTCTCATCTGCCACTCTTGGACTAGTACATTCTTGGAGCCCAAAGCCTCTGAAGCCAGCTGTGGCTTCGGTAACTGGTTTTTCTGGACCCACTGAGTCACAAGTGAATGAGGACCCTTTTGGGGAGGGGGCACCTTCTTAACCAACAGTCCTGCTCTGAGCATCCAGCTAGAAACCAACTGTTAATGTGACTGCTCATGCTGTGTGTCGAAAAAACTTTATAAGGCACAACCTTACATCTGTGCTACATATGTTACTACTTTAACATATCAGATACTTGCTTGTATGTAAAACAACCCCTTCAGACCTACCCAGCAGTCCTACCAACCACGTTTGCTGACTATCACTGGTGTCCATGCTCCTGACTTCAACAGCAATGGAAAAAACCCCACAAATAATATCACTAAGACACCCCTGCCTCTCTGGGGAGTGCTCCCAGCTGACAGCCCCACTGAAGAATAGCTACTGCTCCCAGATCAGAGAGGTCCAGTGATGTGTCTAAGGTCAAACAGCGGCCAGCAGTGTCTGTCAGAGCTACATGATACAGCCAGCAGAGGAAAGGACAGGGTGCTCAAAGGGGGACCCTCTATCACCAGCAGACATGAGCATGAATGTTCTAACAGAGACGGTCACAAAGAATGATAGAAAAGAGTGAGGCACCCACAGATCTGGCAGGTACCCACAGCATCATGTGACCATCTTCAGTTGAAGGCATCAAGTCAGACAATGAACTTGTAGCTATTTCTTTAGGTCAAGATAAGAATAAGAAACTTCTTTGTGACTCAGTCAGTAGAAACCAACCAAAACCAGAGGCCAAATGATTTGTACAGGCTTTAGTGCACTGCACAGAGCTGGCCAGAGAGAGACTTCCTGAAATCACACCATAATAGCTCTGGGCTTAACTGCAAAGCCATCCATGATTGATTGGTGATGTCTGCTGGGCATAAGAGGCAGGAAACAGTAGGTTTGCCTCTTCTGTAGTTCAGAGAATATCTGTACCCATTAGCCCAAAGAGCTTGTAAAAGTGCACATGCCTGGCTCCACCCTGGACTCAGGGTTTCTAAATCAAAGCTCAGATTTCCAATCCAGGACACTCCCTGGAGGACTTTGAGGACAGGCCAAGAGAAGCCTATGGCAGGGAGTCCCCTGAAACCCTGGGGAGAGGAGTCGGGGCTGCAATATTGAAGGAAAGGTGAGTCTCAATCCCATGCCCACCCCCGGGGTCAGTTCTCAGACCCCAACAGATGACAAGGACGACGGCTAAGACCTCTCTCTGATTGGTCAGATGCAATGGGAATCCCCCAGACCTTCACTACCTCTCCGTGTGTAACACAAGTCTTTAGTGTGAGACCACGAAAGTACTGGGAGAGTAAAGGCTGTGCACAAACTCCTCAGGATTTACACTCAGTCCCCACCGGGTAATTCCCATTCTGCTCAGGACTCAAATCTTCTTCTCTTCTCGCAACTTCCTCAGACTCGAGTCATTGTGATTCTCATTCAATTTAGTTTGGATTCTGCAAACATCACTGGACCCTGGGACGGACATCTTCCTGTGATTAAGATGCCGGGTGACACTGAGAGGTTGGTCCTGAGGATGGACACTCACCGTGAAGAGGTTGGACCTGCGCTTCGACTGCTTCCGGACAGGCGTCGGGGTGTTGGCAGTGGGGGGGATATCGATCCGAAGCTCCTTCTGGCTGGTGCTTGGGGTCGAAGGGACGGAGGAGGAGTAGTCACTTAAACTCCCGCCTCCATTACTTGTCTGTAAAAATTAAACAAACAAACAAACAAACAAAATCAACATTCTGTGAACGAAGCAGCATAAAAACCACCCAAGCAGGGTCACAGCAAGAAAATAGCAAGTGACAAAGAAGCATCTGGGAGACGAGGTGTCAACTCCCTGTGCCTGGCTGGTTTTATGAATACCAAGCGTTGCCAGAAGCAAGCGTTGCTTTGTCTGAGAAAAAGCACCTCAGGTCTTCATAATGGAGCTTGAAAATTTCTTTCTGCTTCAGAGTCTCACTCTGTAGCCTAGGCTGACCTAACACTCACTAAGTAGCTCATGCTGGCCTTGAATTGGAACAATCATCCTGTCTCAGCCTCTAGACTACTCAGACTAGAAGTGTGAGTTACCACATGCAACGAACTTTGGAAAAAAAAAAAATTGGGGGAAAAAAAACCCCCAACAATTATTGTTCCTCTGAAAAACAAAACTGTAGTTAAAAATGGCCTTATGGGTGTTTCACTGTTCCTCCTGGGATGAAGAAGGAATGGCCACTCAGAACACCAAGCAATCATTCTTAAATGACATCTCACAAATCAGAGTACTAGCCTAAAATGATTTTAGATCACTCAAACACCGAAGACACCAATCGTGAAGGTGTTCGGGGCTAGACCATCCCAGGCCCGAGTGGTAAGTGCACCAAGGCAAGGCTGCTCAGGCAAACTGAGCACTGGCAAGAAAACCTTCTCACTGTGCCGTTTGGAAAAGGCAGCAATGGCACACTCACCTAAGGAGGACCGATCACAACACAAGGACCAGCAAGCCACCAGCTCCTTACTGAGGGCCTGGGCGGATCCCTGGGACAAGTACTTTGCTTCCAAGTTAATAATTTAGCAACACTGTTTAGGGGAGGCTTTCTACGGGGCCTAAAGGAGTTATTAGCGACTTCCAGATCTAAGTGTAAGTGCACTTCTTAGCCAGTAACACTTATTAACTACTGTTCACCCTATAAACTGACCAAGAGCAAAGCCAGCGATTCCAATCCACAGCCAAGATGGCAGCATACGTCTGTTGTGGGATATTTGTACACTGTGTGAAGATATATTGCTCTGACTGGTTAAATAATGAGCTGAATGGCCAATAGTTAGGCAGGACTTCTGGGGACAGAGAGGACTCCAGGGAGAAGACAGACACAGACACCAGGAGACACAGAGAGGAAACAGGAGATACACAATAGAAGAGAAGTAATACCATGTGGCAAAATGTACATTAATATAAATGGGTTAATTTAAGTTATAAGAGTTAGTTAGAAACAAGCCTAAGCTACAGGCTGAACTTTCATGATTAATAAGAAGTCTCCGTGTCATTATTTGGGAACTGGCAGGTGGGACAGAAAAAGACTTCTTACACACACCTGGCATCACCTCATGCCAGCATGCCTTATAACACAGGCAGTGTGCAAAGAGAACATTAAAGACTGACTCCCATAAAGCCCACTTGGCCACAACAGCTTCTGAAGGAAAATGGAACGTCAAACACAAACATGCTGTTATTTACAAAGTTGGAAAAAGAAAAACAGATGCTAACAGCTTTAGTACTGGCTATGACCACTCTCTGCCCCACGTCTTGCGTGGCACTCCCTCGCTGCCCCACCTCCCGCACCACCTTTCGTACCTGGCTGATGTGCACGGCTGACACCTGGGCAGAACACACAGAGGAGTGGCTTGGAGAGTTGGGTAAGGACTTGCAGGGGCCTATGGACAGCTGCTGCTTCTTCCTCGTGGCAACAATCTTCTGGGCAACTAGTGGACACAGAGACAGGAGACATCGATGTGAGGCTGGTGGCCGGATATGAAGTGAATCACAGGGACCACTGATGATGCCTGGCTTCTGCCATTCCTGCATCCATAGCAAGCTTCATCTGGATATCTGACCACTGGAATAAATAGGACATTTCCCAGGGAGTCTGAATTCCCATACCCAGCTTATGGAGCTGAATACGGTCCATAATCAAACAAGCCCTGGCCAACGGGACTAAATGGGCTTAGAGAACGTCAAGCCCTGAGCAATGGAATTAGCACACATACAAGTCCCAGCCAATGGGACCAGAACACATATAAAGCCTGGCCAATGCGCCGAGGGCGGAAAGCTCATGTGGCTTTCAGGACTTGTCTCCAGGTGAGAGCTGCTCTTTGCCCTTCTTCTTTGTCTTTTTTGCTTAATCTCTCTGAAATGTACAGATGTGTGACGTTGGTGCCAGGAGCCACCCAGGACCGTTGGTGACACAGGGATGGAAGCCACATCAGTGAGACAGGATGCAAAACAGACCAGTCCCGACCCCTGAGGACTTCGCCAGCCTGCTTGGACCACCTCAAGGGGCCTTAAATGTACAACAAGAACACATGCCCACCTCACATAGGCTACCCTAATAAAACAGCGTTTTCCAGTTATTCAAGGTAACCCCAAATAAGGAAAATTGAACCAAATCCATTTGAAAGCGCTTTTTTTGCGCTGCCTAAATAATGACTTGTAACTTTTTCAGGCTGTGTAGAATTATACTCAAGCAAGAATAATTACAACAAGGACCTTTTTTTTTTTTTTAATTCTAACATAGGACCACATACACTGGAAGTTTATCTTAATCGATACAAATCTAAATTCAACCGGCCATAACTTATCTCAGCAAATAGGCTCGCTGACAAAGCATATGGAATTTAAAGGCAAAGGAAGTCAACAACTAGAAAACCACTCTTACACCAATGGGTGTCACTGCAGGAGAGTGGCTGCAGTTTCTACCTTGAATGGGGGCACGTGTTGACGGAGGAACTGGAGGTAGCCTGGAGCCTCCCTGCCCTTGCCTCTGCACATACGGCTGCTTTTGAGGCACTCTGCCTCTCCAGGACCAGTGGTTATGGAGACGGAGGCCACAAGGTGCTCACAGGTAATTTCACTTCCAAATGAACACAACTTTGAGCAGGAACTGATGTGTGCACAGCTCAGGGTTTTCGTGCAAATGAATGATAGTGTTAAATGTGACTAAGTGGAAATGCAATCTATAAAAAATGGTTCCCAGAGATGAAGCAGCGGCTTCATCAGTCACAGCCCACCTCCAAAAGGCTTCTCATCACCCTGAAAGGATGATATCAATTAATTTATCTTCCCTCCATGTATTGATCATAACCTTCATCAGCTAATCATGTTTAAATTACAGAGGAATATCGTGGTACTCCGTCATTTCAAAGCCATTGGTGTATTGATCAGGGACTGTTGAAAATGTATATTAGACTACCTTAAAAAAAATCATTACGTGAACTCAAAATAAAGTCTAAGGTCAGTGTCTAAGAACTGCAAAGTAAGTAGAAGTAGGGAGGTTCAAGACCCAAATTAACCCAAATTTCAAAACTGCCTAAGTGCCGTGGCTTGAATGTGAAAAGTCCCTGTGGGCTCATGTGCTTAAAACTTGGTCCCCAGTGGGCAATTCTGTTTGGGGAGGTTCTGGTGACATTAGTAGGTGGAGCCATGTTGGAGAAAACAGTCACTGGCGTGGCCTTGAAGTTTGTACAGCCTGGTTCCACTTCCTGCTTTCCCTCTTCCTGCTTCCTGTGTGCTAAGGAAACATGATCTGCCAGCTTCCTGACTGCCAGGCCGTCTCCACAGGCTGTTGCTCTGCCTTCCCCACTAGGATGGCCCTATCCCCTCTGGAACTGTCAGTCAAAACAAACTGTCCCCATCTCAATTTCTTTTTGTCAGGATTTCCGTCTCCGCCTCAGAAAAATAACTAACATACCCTGTGACCAGTCGTTTGCAAAAAGAGGTTCAGATGATCAACTTGCGTTACCCCCAGTCTGAGTTCCCAGCCATCTGGACCCACAATGACTTAACCACGGTACTTAGCGGAGCGGCACAAGACACGCTCAAACCATACTCTTAAGTGCTTTCTGGACACCTACCATGGAGGTCTTCCACTCGAAGGGAAGGTTTAGGAAACTGAGTCAAGTATGTTATGGAAACTCGCATCATGTGGAACTTCAAATGCAGATCCCCACCGTCCTTCTTAGAAGGCACTGGGCAAGTACATGGGGATAAAAAGACCAGCTCACAGCAAAGCCACATGGGTGGTACAGAGTGTGGCTGCACACCACGGCTAAGCCCGTGTCCCCAGGTGTCCCCAGGGAGACTGCTCGTCCAACCTTAAGGACCAAAACACAGAGCCACACCTCTCACAATGGACCGCATTTATTTTCACTGCACTGTTTCTCATGTTTGACCTGCGTCCTCATCACTCTTAAGACCTTCTAACTCACAGACACCAATCATGGAAAGAAAATGATTTTACAACGTTTGGTTTTACGGTGCCAGGAGAACTCTGGAAAGATAGGATAAAAGATAAGAACAGGGCAAATTTACTTAATGAAGGACAAGAGGATTCTGGGTGAGGGTGAGAGACAGACAAGGGAGAAGGTGAAGAAAATCCGTCCTGTGTTGTAGAACTTGCCATCCTTTGCGTCTAAGGGAAGATGAGTATTTACTCTACAGTCACTTCTTGCTAACAGCTGCTGCTGCTGCCTGCTTTGTGTAACAGGGAGGAAACAGCACACCCGAGTGCCTTGGTTAAAGACTTTCCTAAAAATGTCACTAGGTAAGTAGAAAGTATAGTGACAACTCCCATCAGGAAGGGACTGTACTATTTATTACGGGATCATGGCCACTAATCATGGGACTGTGTGGAAATCCGGGCAGATCCACAGGGGCCTTGACCCCAACATGTGAGCATCGGCCCTTCTCTAACCACTGCTCTAAGGCACGGGCCACCAGGGATGGGAAGCAGGCCCTGCCCCTTTCAAACTGTAATTATCGGTGATACTTGAAATACGTTATGTGCCGGTAGGTTCAAAGATACAACTCCAGACTCCGTTGGCTGGGGGATGGCATCCTCTTTGTGTTTGCTAGTACCTTGATCATTCAACAAATACACTGTTACATGGTTTACATCAGTACACACACGCAAATGTCTCATTTAATGTGCTATGCATCAAACATACAAACAGCCAAGCGCGAAAGAATCGGTTTTTTTATTATTGAGATTTAACAGTCTCTCACACTTGGTGGGATTCCGGACACTAAGTGCTGTGCTCCATCCAAAGCGTCACTTAGGAAGACATGAGCACTGCCCTTTTACCACAGGGGCCCACCAATTCCTCTCTTCTCCTCCAGTATTGCTTTAAAGTTGCTTCCTCTACAATTCAGCTTTCTGTTTGGACTTGAGTAGGAGACAGAAACAAAACAAACCCCTGCCCTTAGCCAGCCCCTCAGTCCTACCTATGGATTTAATTGCACAAGGCTCACACAGCAAGCGGCAAGCTCAGGCAGAGAAGCGATGTCAGAATGGCGCCACCTTATGGAAGAGGTGTGTTAGTGCCTGCGACAAAGGTCTCCTCCAGGCTGGAAAGGCTCCTTCCTAACCTCCGCTAATGTATGACATCTTTAAACTGAAACATATATCCATGTACACAGCTCCATTCTTCAATGGAAAAGATAGACATTAACAACAAAAACTGACATGCACGTACTTGCTTTCTCCACAAACTGTACATTTTCTGCTGAACAAGAAAGCACCCCCAAACTCTGAGATTTACTGCTCTGCTCAACCCTCATCAAACACCCCTTATCTTCTTCCAGGACATTCCTGGGTCATTCACACAAATGCACGAATCACCTTACCTTGGTCCTGCCAGGAGAGTGAGCCCTCTGCTCACAGCCCTGTGACCATGCACATGGAAGTATTTTGCCCTGTCTCTGCTGCCTGAAGGCTGAGCATGGTGGGAGATTACACCCTCACTCCATCCGGCAGATAAAGAGGACCCAGTGGGAGCCAGTTATGATGGCCCACTGGTCCTGCAGAACCTGAAAGACTGAGGCAGGAGGAAAAGTGCTAGTTTCAGGCCAGCCTGGATTACCTAAAGATAGAGCCAATCTCAAACAAGCAAACTACATCCCCAACTATAACAAGTAAACAAAAAACAGACCAGAGAGATGAGGACAGCCGCTCGGACAATGGCTGGAGGGCTCAGGGAGGACCTCCAGCCCAGCCTGCACTGTCCCAGGACAGAAGCTGGTTAATCCCTCGCTCTGCACCACTTCCTCTGTTTCTAAGGGGACCTCCATAACTGACTGTGGTGATTTAAATGAAAATGGCCCCCACACTCTTGGGCATTTAAATGCTTTGGTCCCCGGATGCTGGCACTGCTTGGGGAGGCTTAGAGGGTATGACTTTGTGGAAGACCCTGAGAGTTTAAAAAGCTCATGCAGCTTTGAGTTCTCTTTCTGTTTTGTGCTTGCTCACGAGCTCTCAGCTTGCTGCTCGAGGGTCCACCGAGCCAGATACTTCCTTGTCATGATGGACATATCCCTCTGGAACTGTAAGCCCAAATAAACTCTTCTATGACTTCTATACAGTGACATAGGGAAATGAGCTTGTCACTGTCAGGACAATGGTGTGTCAACCAAGCAGAGGCATGGGCCCCTCTCTCCAGCAATCTTCCTGCAAGTCTGTGTCCTTGGCAGAGGCCACCTCCCCAATTTCTGAGTCCAAGCACCTCAGGAGCTGGTCTATCTCTGTGCCCTTGTGTGGTGTGCAGGGAGCTGCCCGGAGGTGACACCTGTTCCTACATGGGCCCTGGGCAGTCTGTGCTGCAGCTGGCCATCCCATCCATTCCTTCCTTTTTCTAGGCTTCCAGAATACACTAGGTCCTTGGCCTCACCCTCTGCCTGGAACCCCTCAAGCTCCTTTGTTGGCTTCTCACAAGGTGCTTCCAGGGTCATCAGCTCTGGTCATCAGCCCTCTCCAGGCTCCAGATTCTCTCTTGGAGAGACAGCTACACATTCATTTAGTAACCACATCCATGTGAGGACTCTCAACAGGAATCCTGTCTTGAGGCCTTCTTGCAGTCTAAAACTACAAGAGCAAGGCCAGCTCAGCAGCTGATTGTGTTGTACTGGGGTACTTCCGAGTCCACACTGCCCAGACCACGCCTCCACCCTTTCCTCTGCGACCTCAGCTCCCAGGCAGCAGCCCCTGGCCCCAACCTGGGCAGAGAAAACAGCAGACTACTGGTTCAGCTACCAGACTTGCTCCCAAACTCACCTTCACGGGCAATGTCCTGACCAAGCTCTCCACCTCCCAGAGCTGATTACAGACAAAGCCTTAAAGGACCCCGAACTGCAGCCTGAGGTCCAAGCATGCTGCGGGGTCATCTTCTTCAAGGCAAACCTGAAGGCTAGCCTGTGCTACATGTGACTTTGCTTAGATTTTCAACGGCTTTGGTCACACAAACCCTATGTGGACTAAGGGTGGGTTCTGCACTCCTGCGATAGGCCTGCCTTAGCACATCTATGTAAGTCTTGCCATTCTGCTAGAACCCTCAGAGATCTCAGATAAATTCCCACAAGGTTCGAGAGCAGTGGTTCTCAAACTGTGGATAGTGAACCCTTTGGCAAAGCTCTATCTCCCAAAATATTTATAGCAGGATTCATAACAGTAGCAAAATTACAATTATGAAGTAGCGACCAAAATAACTGTATGGTTGAGGTCACCACATTGTGAGGAACTACACTAAAGGGTCACAGCATTAGGAAGGTTGAGAAGCACTGCTCTGTAAGGAGCAGATGACATCTGAGTATAGGAAGAGCATGGGGCTGTGAGCTCAGGATGGCACACAGTCCTGTCATCTAAGGCACACAGATCTGAGTGCTCAAGAGCCATGGTTAGACACAAGTGAGGGCAGGGGTAAAAAGGACTCTTCTGCTGGGAAAAAAACTGTAGCACACTGCTAATCTAGAGCATCCAATTTGGGGGTACTATTTTAGATAATTAAGTATTCTAATATTTACTGGGGTACTATTTTAGATAATTAAGTATACTAATATGTATATAAAATAATAAAAATGGTATTTTCAATATCCATAACAGATGTCCTTACAAAGGCCCATAGCCACGCGGCTGGACATGAAGGACACTGTACAGTGAGTGCTGGAGACAGTCATGCCATGGAGCCTAGGAAGGCATCTTAGCAGCAGTCATCCTGTCTACACCTCCAAGTGGGGGTCACATACGTTCCAATCCACTTCACCCCAAAGTATTTTGAAAGCCTGGTTTTTTGGAGCAGTAATCACTGTATGACTTGTGATTCCCTCTTGTACTTTAACCCCCCAAAATGCCTCTTACACCTTTCACCACAAGGCCCCACAGGAGAACCGTGAGGGGCTCACCTGGGGAACCCCCATAAACAACAAAAACCCACTGCAGACTGTGAATCTTCCACTAATGACTCTACTTTAAATTACAGGAGAATGATCATTAAACTAGCTTATTAATTAAGGAAAAATTAATTACCAAGTTACCTATATAGCTCTGAATGTGTGACTTAGAAGTGAAAATAAGAAACCTAAAGTGGAATATTTCTCACCACAAAAATGGCAACGTCAATACATGTTAGAGGGGGCATGTTCGGTTCTGCAGGTAATCCGATCTGTCTGCCAGCTGTGTTTCTGTATTACTAGGTTTTGAGTAAGGATGAAGCTATGGATGCCAGAAAAACCAAGAAAACCGGAGCAAGGCTGGGAGGCAGCTTGTTTGGTAGAGAGCGGGAAGCCCTAGGCTCCACCCCCAGCATGGTATAAACAGGGCAAGACGGTGCACACCTGTAATCCTGGTACTTGGGAAGTGGAGGCAAGGGGGTCAGGAGTTCAAGATCATCCCCAGCTACATGGTGACCTGAAGGCTAGCCTGTGCTACATGAGACATTGCTTCAAAACCAAACCAGCAACGACCCTGGAGCAGAAGCAGGAAAGGGAACAAGAGAGGATGGGAGAGCACAGACAGCACATGCTCCGGAAACTGAGAATTTCCAGTGTCCTCCCTGAGGACACTTCCCAAGCCAGGGGACAGCACAGTCTGCTACCTGAACCCCTGCTGGGATGCAGTGAATGCTTGCATGTGTCTGGAGTGCTGTTGTCACCCCACACCCAGGGAGATGCAGGATGACTGACCGAGGGGGCAGGGCAGAAAGGTTAGAACAAGTGAAGGGAAGAGAAGCTCTGAAGGGCACAGAACCCCGTTTCTAAGGCTTCGATACGCAAAGAGTGCTGTTGGCAGCCTGAAGGCAACAAGGAACCTTCCCAGCTCTTCTAGAATACACTGACAAGACCCACACTTTGGAAAGAAAACGAGTGTGGCTTGCAAGACGCAGGTCATTCCCACCTGGACACTTGAGAAGGGGAACGTGAGTGCTGTACATGGGATGAGATGGGCTCCAGGGACTGCAGACACCCCCATATCTACTGTCAGTTTGTCCTTCCAGTTGGGTGATGCTCCGCAGGCTGACTATGCATCAAAGCTGCCAGAAACTCTTTCAAGGGGTCACAGTTCACACTGTCTTAACCCCCACAGTTTAACGTACATGGGGCCTTTCTGTAGGCATGTGACTCTGCAAGGGAAATCTCATGATCCTACACCTAGAACAGCCTGCACCCCCCTGCTTGTCACCATTAGAACCAGCTCTCAGCTCTTCTCAGGTCTAGTCCCTTCCAACCACCCTAAGTGGCCACCAACTCTGCTCCTTCACAAACACTATTTGGGCCCAATTGCATCCGTGTTTCCTGGAAAGCTACCATTTAGCCATCAGAACAAATACTAAGAAGGTGACTTTCCTGCAACTGAACATTAAATACTCAGGCCTTGTCGACCTCTGGGACTTTGCTTTTGAAAGCCTCGCCAGTCAAAACCCAGTGAGAGGCTCTGGTCAGAGATCCACAGCTGCAGTCCCCATGCCATCAGCAAATCAAGAGAGGATCGATGGTCAGGTTAGAGACTCTGCTGTGACCTACCTTCATCTTAACCAAGACACAGATTAAAACTATGCACGTGCCTTTCTCTCCATCTACCAATATATGTATGTCTATCAATAGATCAGCGTGTGTGTGTGTGTGTGTGTGTGTGTGTGTGTGTGTGTGCGCGCACATGTGCATGTCTATCAATCAAGCAAGTAGGTTTTATTTTCTTGATTTTCTGTGACCAGATAAGACCCAAATTCTTGATCATGCTAGGTAAGTACCCTACTCCTGAGCTAGTCCCCAACCCCTACAATATTTCCATTGCACTCTTTAAAATAAAAAGCCCTCTAATCTAAGACAGGCTATGTTTAAAAAGCCATGCTATAATTTCTTCTGGTGAAGCCTTTGAGTTTTTCCTGAAGTAATGAAGTCTGAATTCTTAATCTGAGATTCAGTTCTTATCTGTATTCTTTTTATCTCGTTGTATTAAAACAAATTTATCTTCATTTATGTCGCAATTACCTATTAGGGTTGTTAATTTGCTGGAAATGAAGCTATTGTTTAACTGCTCCTATTAATCGGGGATTTAAATGCCGCCTGTAATAAACAGTTACCTTCAGGACGGAGCAAAGTCAAGGCTGCTGACATTAATTTCAGAATTTTAGACCGAGGGGGAATTTCTGCATTCAGGGACACTGGATTTTCTGTTCACAGAAAAAGTGAAAGACTACTGAATACTCACAAGAGAAACTCAACTCAACAGACACAGTCTGCTGGCTCTTTTTCACACATGTAACAGACTGTCGTGTAAAACGATTGTGGCAAAAGGACAGGAAATCCTGCTGCAGGAAACACACCCATCCCCCTTCCATGGCTCCGCACACAAGATTCTTTAAAATTTAACCTCCAAGTAGGTAGCTGAAAATGGGCATGTCTGATTCAAGTGGTGACCCTCAGCTCTGTGCCAGTGGAGATGGTTCTGCAGACAGCGTGCCAGTCTGCCAGCCTGCCAGCCTATGGGGGCGACGTAAGCATTCACTGCTCTGAAAAATGAGCCTCACCACACACCAGCTGGGGACTGCCTTGGGCTGGTTCTGTCTGCAGGCAGGGTGGACACGGAGCTTCGGTGGGAGCTTCTGCACCACACACTTCTCCCAAAGCTTGCTGGGGAAAGTGTGCCTGTCAAAGCCGATACCTTCCTGGGTGTCCTTTAGTCACATCTCAAGGCCCAGCCTGTCCCCCTGTGCAGACAGGTCCAAACATTCAAGGGTACACTAAGATGCTTGTGGGTCCCCCAGTTCTCTCCCACCTGCCTTCCTCAGCATCAACTCAGCCACACCTTCTTGTTTTCTCACACAACCACCCCCCTCACCCACCACAGCCCTGGATTACTATGAGTCCTAACTGGTTTTGTCAGGATTCTTCCCTAACTTTCAGTCTCCCTTGTCTCCTGCTTTCTTTAGCTTCCTCATCTCAGTGAACCTTGACTTTGGTCTGAAAGCCGCATCTCCGGCTTGCTGTCCAGCAGCCCTGAATGATGCTCTGCTTCCCTGGGCTTTCACTGGTCTCAATCCTAGGTGCGAGCACAGCCTTCCTAACCCTGCCCACCCCACTGGTGTGAGCCTACCCTCAGGACCCGGCTGGAAGACAGGTGATGCCCGCTTGACTAGCATGACTCAGAGCAGCAGCCCCAATACCAATTCCCAGAAGGTTCTTAGTCGTACTGATGGCCCCACAATGCTCTGGGTGGTGCCACTGTTCTCAGCACACTCTTGGTTCAGGAATGCTCTTGATCATATTGGCTCCAGGAGTCTCTTAGTGACACTGCTGGTTCTAGAATGCACTTAGCTATGTTGCTGGCCCCCAAACACTCTTGTATATTCTTGATTGGTGCTCCAGCAGAGTTAAGCAGGTTGATGTCCATGTTTAACATACATGGAGTTGGCTGCTTCGCCAGGCTATACAGCATCCCTCCCTCCTTCACTGTTCCATACACTGTACCACTGAGATGGTGCACATATCGGTGGGTATTCCTAGGGATGTGGGGACTGACAAACTCAGACATATCTGTCAGCAGCACTGGCCGGCCACCAGCATGCTAATAAGTACGCTTTATTGAACTTCCAGCCAGCCCAAGCATCCCATAGATGTAATCCTTCAGGACTTTGTTTCCTTGACTCTCAGGAATCATCCCCGGAGTCTCTGATTCTTGACACCTGTGTTGGAATTCACTTCCTCCTGGCTCCTCCCTGCTTGGTGCCAGATAATACAAACAGTGGTGCAGGGTGGAAGCATGCAGGAACTGTGTGCACGAGGGACAGACAGTGGTGCAGGGTGGAAGCATGCAGGAACTGTGTGCACGAGGGACAGACAGTGGTGCAGGGTGGAAGCATGCAGGAACTGTGTGCACGAGGGACAGACAGTGCCGCAGGGTGGAAGCATGCAGGGACTGTGTGCACCAGGGACAGACAGTGCTGTAGGGTGGAAGCATGCAGGGACTGTGTGTGCACGAGGGACAGACGGTGCTGTAGGGTGGAAGCATGCAGGGACTGTGTGCACGAGGGACAGACGGTGGTGTAGGGTGGAAGCATGCAGGGACTGTGTGCACGAGGGACAGACAGTGGTGTAGGGTGGAAGCATGTAGGGACTGTGTGCACGAGGGAAACACTGAGAGGTTATAAACACCGCAGAGAAAACAACGACAAGCAGGCAACATTTAGGCAGATAATGAAATGTGAGGGACGTGCCCAACCCAAGGAGCAAGCAACGGTGAATGCACAATGAAGAAAGGTTTGGATGTTCTGCAAAGCTGCTGTGCATGGTTGCAGCTGCACCAACAAGGGCTATCACAGTCCCCGTGTGCCCAATTCTCAGCCAGGATCAGTGAGGAAACAGATATAAGAAAACCTGTGTCCAGATAACTAGAGCCGGACCTCCAGAAGTGCCCAGACCATAAGGGGGCAAGAGCTTCCTCCAAGACGTTTCATGTAGACAAAACTAGTATATGCTGGGAAAAGCCATCCTGGAGAACCAGGAAGACTGACAGGTGTGGAAACGTGTCAAGCTTCTTACGGAACCTAGAAGGCCCACTGCACAGCACAGGAGAGACGCTTCCTCTTCCTGTAGACGGGCCTTGCTCATAGATCCTGTTCCCTTGAGACCCTCGGCGCTGCTCTTCTTCACGGAGGACCCTAAGGACAGAAGGCTGCTCACAGCTCCACTCACTGCCTGGAGAGCATTCGTCACTACCACATGTCACGGAAGCACATCACCCTCAAAAGGAGCAGACAGCTGAGCACACACCACATCCCGGCACTCAGGAGGCTGAGGCAGGAGGATCACGAGTTTGAGAGTCGGACAGTGATCCCTTGTGGGGTGGGGAAAGAAGGAAGGAGAGAAAGGAAACAGGAGGGGGAAAGGGTGAGTGAGAAAGAGGAATGAGAAGAGGCAGAGCTCAGAGCTGCTCCCACAGCTTGCATGGTCTGACGTGAAAGGAAATATGCTCGAAGCATGAACTGGAGGTCCTCGGAAGAGCGCGCTGCGTGGACTGAGCATCCTATAATCACGGAGTCAGTGTGTCAGCGAGTGCAACACACACACACACACACTGATTAGAAAACATGTAACATTTCAAACACCACAATTAAACACTGGGAAGAATCTGTTCAAAAGCCCAGGGGATGATTAACCTCCCCTCTCACTTGTCCTCAAGTCGGATGCAAATCAGTGCCTTCTGAGCCCAGGCAAGTGAATATCCCAATAAATTGGCAATACAATTCGGATGGCAGGCAAGGAGCTCAAAGATAAATGGCTTAAACAAAGAGGGGGAAAATGAACCTGTCACTTCTCCTCAACTCATCAAGCTGTCTCACACAGAAGCGATGATCCTGGAGCAGAGCTGCTTCTGACACCCCGAAGCGGAGTCTCCCCCGGGAATTCTTCAATCTGCAGACTCCCAGCTCACCAACCACAAGTATAGATCTCGCCGAAGACCAAAGTGCTCACAAAATACACCAACACACGCTTATCAGTTACATCAAAGAAAGCCAGAAGGAAGATGTGAAGAGCATCGCCGCCATGAGCAACCTGCTAGAGATCAGAAAGGCAGTCAGGACTGGCTGAGTAAGGACAGACACACACACGCACATACAGACACAGACAGACAGACACACACACACACACACACACACACACACAGACACACGCACACACACACCCCACCAGGGCATGCAGATGACCAGGTAAAGTACTAATGCCAAGGCAACAGCTCAACATTTCAAAGAGCAAAGTGAGGAAATCCAGGTCAGCTGTGCTCAGGTGACAGGCAGAGCCCTACATAAGGGCACGGCACGCAGGCCAGCAGCTTTGCCACCTAAAGGACCTGAACAGACAAGGTTCAGTGCAACCATCAGTTTCCCCTTCAGTGAGCTAACCCCCTCTGACTACTGTTGTCCTAAGGGAAGTCAAAGGCCTAATCTCCGAAGATACCCATGGTAATGGAGAGTGAAAGCACTCAGCCCCGTCTCCAACCTCTGCACCCATCTTCAGATAGCTTTCAACTCTCCAGAAAAAAGACAGGGCAAGTGAGGTGGCTCGGCAGTTAAGCACCTGCTGCTGAGCCTGGTAGCTGCCGAGCCTGGTAACTGAGTTTGATCCCCAGGATGCACACCGTGGATGGAGAAAGTGGAATCACACAAGTTGTCTGTCTCTGGCCTCTACGTGCACGCATGTACTTGAAGAAATGAGGCCTCTCCTCCCAGCTCTGTTAGCCACGAGGCCTTGCTGGAAGGTCTGGGGACAAGTGACAGTGACACACAGGTTGAATTATACAATGTATTGTGATGTGATTAGAAAGAAGGATGAGGTGACAGAACAGATTTCTACTCGGTCTTCAGCATGGCTTTGTGCATTAAGACACTGCAGCCCCTCCCCCAACACACACACATACACACATCAATTATTATTACTCAGCCAGCACTACCCAGAGCCCTGCCCTTCCCAGTGCCTCACACAGGATTCCTGATGGGGCGGGCTTGCCTTCTGGGACCCTACAGCATGCTGGCCACGTAAATGAATGAGGTCAAAAGTGACAGGACTGTTCAGTGGGTAAAGACACTCGATGCCAAGCTTGATGACCTGAGGTCAATCTCCAGAACTCACATGGTGGACGGAGAGAATGGACTCCTGCAAGTTGTCCTCTGAGAATGAGTGTGTACACACACACACACACACACACACACACACACACACACACACACACAATCTTAAAGAGGGAGGAGGCCTGTGATGAATCTAAAGAGCCTAATAAAATAGAGGATGTAAACTTCTACAGAATTAACATAAAAGCCTCAACAGTTCTTTTGAATACACTGCAGCCGCCAAAGGGTTAAGCACACAGTGGGCAGAAACTTTCCAACATTTCTCTCCTTTAATGAGAAATTAAGTTTATCAACTGCCATTGTAATTACACATAGCACCTCAGGTAATTAAAAGGGATCTAAATCTAATTTTATTTACATTTAGAATACTTGAGGTCATCTCCGATCAAGACTTCACATTCGTGACTAATAATACTTCAGTGTTAATTAGAGATCAGCAGAGAATGCTGACTGATTGTGAATCTATAATCTGCAGTGGTTTAGCAACATCGAGAGAGTCCAGGCACCTCTTCCTGGAACATAGCAGTTCGTACGATTGACAAGCATCCTCCAGAGTCACCAGTACTTCTAACTCAGCACTGTCTCGGAAGAAGCAGGGGCTCTAATGATACTGTGCGCTTCTACTTGTGAGAAAACATCTCATATTAAATACAAATGAATCCGTCTTTGTATGGGATGGCTATGGTGGTATTTTAAATAGACTACTGTGTTGAGTTGTCCCTAAAATGTTTATAATACAAGTTTTTATAGTGCAATGAACATGCATTTCTGTCCCATGTAGACTTGATGGAGGCAATGTGTTGCTATGTCTCCTTTACTGCATACCTATGCATCCATCCTTCATCCCTCCATCCTTCATCTCCCTCACTACACTGTCTGATGCATATCAAGCCTCATGCAGGCTTCAGTCCACTTCCAAACATTTCACTGCAGCCATAAATAAAAGGTTATGAAGGCTCGTCGACCAAAGGTCAATCCATTTCTCCTCAACTCACTGTCTTTCTACTGAAAATTCTTGCTTTAATCTATCCTAAGGAGATAATTCTTTGTCAACAAAAAAGTGGGAACATCAGGGCTAGAGCCCCCAGGGAAACACAGGGTCTTAAAAGTCTGTGGTGGTGGAGGCTGGCTTTACACTTTCAGGCCTGGTCACCAGACTGCAACATAAACATACATGTGTACAAGAACATAAACCACCATCTCCTGGTTTAAAATGCTAAAAGCTAAAGAGGAACGAATAGACAATTTGCTGCCTGCGGGTGCAGAGAGCTGTCCCATGTGATGCTTATGCTGCTTCCCAACACAAGCACACGTACACAGACTTCAACACATTTCTAGGCTGGCCTGAAGCTGGATGTTGAAGATCAGCAGTGTCAGGCTGCTGTTCTCTGCCATTCTGGGGTGTTATTTACAAAGAAAAGAGAACTTTTATGAGGTGACTCAAAGAAGGCAGGGTTTTCTTTGGGGGTTGGAATTCTTCCGTTTATTTAGCTGAACATCAAAATTTACAGAATTATTTAATTTGATTTTTTTAATTATGTGTGTGTGTGTTTGTGTGTGTGTGTGTTTGTGTGTGTGTGTGTGTATGTGTGTGTGTGTGTGTGTGTGTGTGTGTGTGTGTGTGTGTGTATCTCTTTGTGGGAATGTGTGTGTGTGTGAATGTACTCTTTTTAATTATGTGTGTGTGTGTTTGTGTGTGTGTGTGTTTGTGTGTGTGTGTGTGTGTGTGTGTGTGTGTGTGTGTGTATCTCTTTGTGGGAATGTGTGTGTGTGTGAATGTACTCTCACAGTCCAGAGAAGGTGCTGGATTCCTTGAAGTAAGGCAGTCACTAGCCACTTGACGTGGGTGCTGGGGACAGTACCTGCTCTAAATTGTTGACCTATTACCACATGACATTTTATATACTAACAAATTCTTTACACACGAGCTTCTCCCATGTGGCTTCTGGGAAATCACCTTGAACATAAGTGCGTCAATAGAGCTTGCTTGTGCTGGTTATTAGCCCAAACCCTCGGCGCTGCCTCAGACTCAGAGACAGTGACTGGAAAGTAATGCTCTCCCTTCATGGGGATACTCAAAAAACCACCCGTGGGTGAGACATGCTAAGTGAAAGGCAAATTACAGCTGGGGAATTTAATGTGCCAAACGGTCACACTGTCAAGCTCAGGATACTGGGCATCCAGTGGGGTCTTTCTTTCCCTTCTCAAAAATGCATGGGGAAAAGGTGACAAAGGCATCGTGTGCCTTTGTTTCTAAAACAGATTTCTCTTTTCATGAAAAAAGCATTAAAAGGGGCGATTGTAGATACCAGAGTAGCCACACTTGTCCCCCTTCAAATACACTGAAATATCCATACAGCCATGCTCTGAACCATGGTCCATTGAAGTCAGGAGCCACTCTGTCCCTGCAACTTCTCTGGAGGTCTATGCTTGGAAAGAGCAAATTCACGGCCAACACAGCAAAGGGGCACACAGTCCAAAAGTTGCCCAGCGGCACTGGGCCTCGGTGAAGGGGAACCACAGCCAGGAACGGCAGGCATTTCTTTCCACCTCCTTGAACTCCTTGTGGACTGAAGACATCCCGCTAGAGGAGATGGCTCGCTCCCCCAGAGCAAACCGAGAGCGGGGATGACATGATTTTTCGGTATTTTTAACTTGCTTGTACTGGCTGGGCAACGGGGAGGACCATACCCTCTCCAGGCCACAGAAGGGATGGGCAGCATCTGGCTTGTCAAAGCCTCTAGATGCCTAAGACAAAGCCAGCTGGGGAGGGACAGGCATCCAATCAAACTAGGGTTTCCTTTGGGAAGCACCATTCAGTATCCAATAAACGTGCAAGTCTTCCTGTGTGCCTTTTTGGCCCTCATAAGCATCTAACTGTCATAACATCTATAATTCAGCATAGAAAAGGCACCATAGAGCATTCATTATCAATCTCACAAAACATATAAGGCTCCTTGGCACCTCAATCATTTGCTAACAGTTACAATAAGATTGTATTAAAAATTTAAACTGCCCTACTTAAGCAATTTACCTTCAAACGTCCATTTCCAGGGAATGAGTCCGAGGGACATGAATGTCGAACCCTTGTTCAGATTTATTGCGCTGGAGAATATTTCTCCTGATAACGCTCTGACGAGTGAAGTCTAATGACTTTAGTTTTATTACTTTTTAAGCACTTAATGGGAAAATTTAGACATTTTCACAAGACTGAGCTTCAACACGAATGGTACCTTTAAAAAATGACAGGCAGAGGCAGGTCTGTGAGATTACTACAGACACGGCCAGGCTAGTGCCATCGAGGGATGTGAAGTCAGTGACTAATACAGCAGGCTTGCCTCTGACATTATCAGTCTGAGCAGCCCTCCCACCTTGCTTTTTTTTTTTTAACTGTCTTAAATAATAGCCCAGAGAATATTTAGCAAAGACTAGCTGTGGAGAATTTTATCATTATACATGTAAAAATTTAAAGCCATTAAAAAAGCTCACAGTATTTAATCTTTTCCCCTGCACTTATAAACCACCTTCCGTGGAGAAGTTACAGGGCAAATACCATAATTATCCCAGTGTCATTACCTAAGCCCTGGTCAGTACTGGCTGCTTCTACCACCAACCACCCCGACAGCGGGAGAACCACCTCTGAAACACGGAGAAACAAATTTGAAAGTTCCCTTTCACTCCAAGCCATTTTCCCTCAACTTCAGCCACAGCTGTGATCACTCAGACTTCAATTAAAGCAGAGGCAGGAATCCTATCAATCACGAGGGACGATAAATTTCTTATCTTTCTCATTAGCTACCCCGTCGCACAGCTTAAATATAAACATACCTTGCAACAGGACTGTAAATTACTCAGCCCTTGGTGACTCTACCCAGCATCGGAAGAGGCAGGAATGATTGGACCAAATCCGAGGCACCATCACCACACTAAAGCTGATTTACAGACCTCAGAAAAAGAAAAGGCCTCCAAGAATCACACTGACAGCAGGTCTTTTTGAGTTTGTTTATTTGGCTTAAAACTGGTAATGACGTGTCTTTATTAGTATGACTAAGTTTTATGTGCAAAATCCAATTTTCTGTAGAAATATTTTTGCTGCATCTGCCAATAATATCTCTTGCAGTTACCCGTAGCTATTAATTTTTTAAAAGCTAAATTCCTCAACATTTTTTAAGCTTTAAAGGGGGGGAAAGAGTAGAAGACCAACAAACTGTTTTTTTCTCAGGATAAAATGGAACACAAGCAGATCCAGAGGCAGCAGAAATGGCTGTGGGAGGGGCTCCTACAGAGGCCATTACTCAGAGTCCCAACTGAACAGTTTTCACATATTTTCTCTAATCCTGTAATAAGATGCGGGCTGTGGGTGTACAGCTCCCGGGTGCAAACGTCATTCAGAACACAAACATTCTGCTATCTCACTGCTGAGCTGAGCAGCTGAGGTGGCGGGCCGCTGCCAGCGCAAGGAAAGCCACTCGGGCCTCGGGTGTGAGCTTCCAGGTTCCTAGCACACCACATCCCCCGTGTGCCTGGCTTAATTAACTGTAGCTTTCAAATCAAAACGGAGGCAGCACAGGAACTTGCCACCACCCTCAGCCCACAAGGCAGGCAGGCAGGTTTCTGCTGATCACACCTGAACCCATGCATGGCGGCAAGTCTGAAAGGCTAAGCAAAGGGCGGCCCTGGCTGTGACAGCGCTGCCACCTAGTGGTCTGCACTTGACTTCACCGAGGAGCGAAGAGGGCTGTTCTGACAGCCCCAGAGGAGGCATCACAGTGAACAAGCTGAGACAAAAGGCAGAAGCAAAGTCAGGCCAAGACAAGCCCCAAACCAAATGCTACCACCTTGCTGGAGCTGACAGTGTGTGACCAATGGCTTAGGACAGCTGTCCTCTGAAATCCACAGCACTCCACACCCAGAACGGCTACAAATCATCTTCAAGAAGCTATGATTTCTCCAGCCACTGAGACGCTTCTCTGACTAGTGGAGTTTTCAGTGAATACATAAGTTAGAGGCCGCCCAACAACAGTGGCCAGTGCAACGGAGGATCCTGGACACAGAACTGTCAGTGTGGCAATTTATGACCAGTGTGAACTCCGGCAGGTACCTGACCATCCAATGCCTCAGTTTCCTTACTGAGAGGTACACACACACTATCTGTATCCACTGACAGATGGGACACACAGGCTGGCAGTGACGATGTGGCATGGGATACAGAACAAACGTGGTCCCTGCAGACACACCAGGAAGGCAGCTGCCATCACCCTTTCCCTCCATTAGCACCCACTCTAGGCTTCAGCAAGTGCTGCACCAAGTACATCATGGCCTCCAGAGTAGGAGCTTGGACCTTGTCCAGCTCAGCAACCCTGGCTGCAGATACAAGACCTGAGGCAGGTAGAAACATGGCAGACATTTTTGTAAGACCCCAGTACTCTGCTGGAACCTGCCAGGGGCAAGAGCAAGCAAGGCCGGGGGGAGAAGATTCAGAAAGATGAAACATAGCTTCACCAAGAGTGATGGAGCAGTGGGGTATGGGGCTAGAACATGAGGACTCTCGGGACTACAGGACTGGCCTCCATCCAGAAGGTACCCTCTGATGACACCTGTACTACAAAGCCCTCTGGAGGGGTGGGAAGAAAGCTTAAGAAGAAAGCTCAAGATTAAATGTGTGAATCCACACAGGGTGGACGAGGTGGGCACAGGGAGGAAGAGTAAAATGGAGTCAGAGCTGCCTAGTGGTCTTAGGTATCAGAACAGGAAGCTACTATTCTTTGGAGAACGACGTATCCAGAGTCACTGAGACACCCAAACCCTGGCCCAGCATACAAGTCTGAGCTGGAAGAACCCCGAGAACCCTGGTGAACCACAGTGTGAAGGCAGAGGGTATAGTGAGGATGGGCATCCACAAACCCACCACCCATGTGCGACAAATATAAATGTTTTCCCTGTCTGTTTCAGCTCTGTACTTCAAGGGAATCCACCAGGCCTCGGGCATCCCAGCACCACTGCCTTGGGCAGGAGAACAAACACCCTTCCCAAGGACACTTCTTGCATGACCACTAGGGCACACTCAGAAAAGGTGTATGTGTCCCAGTTGGTGAGGCCAAGACCACATCAAAGAGTACTAGTGGCTAGGATTGGGTCTGAGACGCGGGAGGAGGTAAGTACAGGTGCCACACTCTCTCCTGCGGTGGAAGACAGAGTAGGTACCGGTGCAGGGCGCTGCAGTCTGCTGCTGGGGGGCTGAGTGTGCTTCTCATCTGAACACGAGCTGCCCTGGGCTCCAATAGGACAGCAAGTGTGGACATGGGGAGAAGGAGCCAGGAAGGACTCTCCCAGCTGCACACCGCCTCTCTATGGTGGCTCTGCACCTGCTATTTCCAGGACCTCTTCAGCTGTTCCACTCACTCCCTTGCCCGACTCAGACCGTCTGCAGCAAAGCCGCTCATGTAAGCACTTACCGAGAGGACGCGGCCAGCTGGGCTAAGATGAACACAGCCCAATCTTTTCTCTTCAGTGCTTCCAACAGTGGAGGAAGCAGAAGGGGATCTGGGCAGCCGAAAGATTCCGGAAAGGAGGCTCCGAGCTGGTGCTAGCATCTGCTGTGTGCGGGGCCTGGCTAGCTGCACCTGGCCTCTTGGATTAAGGCGGCCATGGCAGCTCCACGCAAATGAGTACCAAGTGTAAGCCTGGATGGTAGGTGACTGTGCCCCAGTAGGGAGGAGGGGTCCTGGCGACAGAGGCGGCCTTCTCTAAAGAGGTTCACAGACAGCCAAGAAAGTCTATCCAGAGGCAGTTGAAAACCATCCAGTGTGGGTGGTGGAAACCGAACTCTGGTCCTCTGAAAGAGCACCAAGTGCTCCTACCTGGTGGGCCATCTCTCCAGCACCTCCAATTTTGTTTTAAAAGTTTTAGAAACTGAATAGAAGTCTAATCACAAAATGTTAGGCTAGGACTGCAGTTCAGTTTTTAAAGTGCTCGAGTGGCATGCACAAAGCTCTGGGTTCAAACCCAGAACCACGTACACCAGGTGTGCAGGCAGTCAGGAGGCAGAGGCAGGAGGATGAACAATTCAAGGACACCCATATACAGAGTTGAGGCCAGCCTGGGAGACAGGAAATCTATCTCAAAAAAACTAAAATAAAATGTTGTATCTAATGGCAGGGTTCACAGACCATTTTTATTGGCATCTTCATTGATGATTGTTCCTAAAGTATTTTAATTGGAAAAATGCTAAAATGTTTCCAAGCAGATACAAAATACACACAAATCTACAGAAATCTATTTTCCTAGAAATAAATGTGAATTTCAACTTTGAAAGCTCTAATGATATGATGACATCAGCAGAGAGTAAAGTCTTCGGTCTCCCAGGGCCAAAAAAACGTGCCCACCAGGCTGCCTCTGATGGCGGTTTCCCAGCGGCCAGTGGCGAAGTGTGAGGCAGCAGGTGACTCAGTTGCTATCCACACAGCAGGCTTTTAAAACCTACCCCGTTCTGCAAGTGGTACTCTATAGCCGCTGAGCTGGCTGCCTGCTGGAAGGGCTGCCTCTGCATATCACCTCACTCCCTAACACCTTCCTAACAGCCCAACCAAACGGGAGTGACGACCTGGAGACCAGAAGCTGGGCCAGTGAGGCTCTAGGATCTCTGCTGCTGCTTGAGTGTGACTTAAAAGATTTAAACTTGATGATCACGGCATGTGAGTGTGGACAGGTGTGTGCATGCACCACAGCACATTTGTGGAGGCCCGAGGACAACTCTGCAGAGTTGATTCTCTCCTTCCTCCTTCAGGTGGGCTCCGGGGATCAGACTCAAGATCATTAGGTCAAGTCTGTGCCGCAAGCCCCTTTCCTCACCAAGCCATCTCTCCAGCCCCTAAAGCCCAACTTTTAAAAACATGTCAGTATTTCCCACCATGACAGCAGAAGAAAATCCAAAATGAGAATATTCTGTGTACGTGCTTCTGGCACCCCCTAGTGGCAGCTCTCTAGACTACAAAAGCACTGGCCCCTGCCTGCATACCTTGTAGAGTCTGTTAAGAAATTGCCTGTGTGGATAGGTGGAAATAGTCTGCATGCTGGCTATCGCCAGTTAGTCTAAGAACTCAGCATGTTAAAATATGCCGACTCTATGAAACTCAAAGAACCTGAAGCATTTTGGTTCATTACCAGGCAAGATCTTAACCACAGTATGCTAACATGGTTCTGGTAATGTGCTTGCCTAGGTTGTCAGAGCACCTGGGTTTGTAAGTAACCAGCACTAAGTAAATACACACACAATCAAGGGCTTTCAGCAGGACACTTAAAACCACGGTAACACTGAGAGCTGAATGTGCCTGCTCTGCCGAGCATGCACCCCCCAACAGGATGGACCCTGCTCACCTAAGAGGGAGGGGTGGAGCCAAACAAGGCCTTGGGTCCCTGACCTCTAAAAGTCACCCGGTCTGTAAGTCAGGCAACAAGTGAATTCACACAGTAAACACTACTGTGATTTGCACAATACAAACTCTTGGTGCAAAGACGGGGGCGTTTCCTAGCACGGTAGCTAGTAGTCAATCTCACTATTGACACAAAATGAAATCTAAGGGGCTTCCCGAGATGTGAGACCAGAACGCACTCACAATGTGCACCTGAAGCACAGGCAGACAGTAGAGGGAGGTGAGGTGACCCCATGCAGGGCTGCGGCACCTCCCACAGCAGTCATGACAGGATGGCAGCTTCATCCCTGTCCCTGCTGTGCCCCTGCTCTGGGCTGAAAATGCCCCAGGAAGCCTGGGCGACTCCCACTGAGCAAAACCTCGGTTTGAACATAAGGTACCAGGGACGTGTTCTCGGTGAAGGGGCCAGCACCCACGGGAAGCTGTGACTGAGACAGGGGTGGGACCTGGAGGAGACAGGTGCAAAGTGAGGTACCATCCACATGCACTCCCTGCTGTACCCTTCTGGGAAGGGAGCCCCCGTGTCCCAGGTGGCCATGGAATGAGTCTTTTCATCTGGGGTGTCAAGATGGCTCAGCACATAAAAACAGCTGCTGTATAAGCTTGACAGCCTGAATTTGATTCCCAGAACCCATGTCCTCCACCTCCATATATGTATCTCAGCATGTGTCTCCTGACCAGCCCCCCCCCTCCGCCTGCCCACAATAACAATAATAAATGAAACGATTTTCAAGTCTTTACTCTTCACTGCAATGCCTTGCTGGAGACAGATGTCCCAAAGATGGAAGAGTAAGGTACAGCTGGATGGTGGGGGAGGGGAGATGCTTTAGTGTCTGGGCAACAGAGCTGTGGGCAGCAGCAGGAGAGAGTGAGGCCACAGTCACGGCCACTGTCAGGGCCACGTGGCTAAGGCCGAGGCCGCCCCAGCACTTCTCTGGCTGGCTGTGTGCATGGAAAGGAAGGGGTTTCCCAGGCTGCTGGAGTCAACACAGAAAGCACGGTCTCTGGGGCTCTGTTTCTCCTGCTTCCTCCAGAGGGCTGGGGAGAGCTGGAGGAGGCATGCCACTTCTGGGGGCTCCCAGCTATATGCAGGCCTGGGGAGCAGCCCTGAGTGTGTGCACACCTGTAGGAACAGGAGGTCTCTGTGTGTCACACACACCTTTCCCACCTGAGGCACTGACTGCCGCCTCTTACAAACACAACTGGTGGTGGGAAATGAACTGATTTTCTTATTACAGGAAGACCTATGTAAAACAGTACTTGATTTATCTTTTTGTCTATAATCCGATGAAGGTTTTCTGTGAAGACAAACAATTTGGACAGATGCACAGAGAGACAGCTACCAGAGGAAACCCGGATGTGCACAGGCTCCCAGATGGCTGCTGGATACCAAGGACCAGTGGCTCAAGCCTGTGATCCCAATGCTCACAGGGCTGAAATGGGAAGGATGAAGTTCAAAGCCAGCCTGGACTACAGCATGAGAACATGGCCAGCAGGGACTAGAGAGTGAGACCTGTCTCAGGAAAACAAAACAGGACCTAAAATTATGCAAGTCTATAATTCCACAAGTCCTCAGTTCTCACTTCTGAGGGCTTTTGTGGTAGGATGAGAGCCATCTGGTAAAGAGTGCCATGAACCAAAGCACTGAGTCTGCAAAGAAATTAACAAAGCAGGAAAACAACCGAGTCTACGAGGAGACCAACAGCTGTCCTGCCCACTCAAGGAAGCAGGGCAAAGGCCAGCAGTCACAGCGTGGGAAAGCACCTTGTCTGTCAAGCAGGTCACGCACCTGCATACACACCATGCCTCAGAAGGAGCTGCCACTGAGCCTCATGCCCATGACATAGGCTTCCACTTCCACAACTCATCTATCTCACACCCCTTGTGGTTTAAGTCTCTGGGGACAATGAACCATCTCTCCTTATTCTCCTGCCCGGAGCTTTACAGTATAACAAATGAGTATGTAATCCACTCTTCATGGTTTACTTTGCCTGAATCAGGGAAGACAGGATAGCTGTTTGTATACTGCACAAATGGTTCTACCCTAAATAGGCACCCTAACCCCAGTATCCAGAGCTCATCTTCTGGGGACACCGGTCATTTACTCCAAGCTCTCCAACTTTTGGGGCCAAGACCTGGCCGGGATCACTCTGTTTGTGTCACAGGAGAAACTGTCATGATGAACACTTCCCACCTTACAAGGTCAGTATCGTGAGGACCACGTCTACTCCTCCTCTGTGAACTGGGCGAACGGAGCGCTGCCGACCACACATTTGTAGACTATGCCTTAATGAATGAAGATTATTCAGGGCAGAGGGGTAGAAGAGTTAGCCAACCACGAGACTTCAAACGAGTGGGACACATCAGCTACAGACTGTAACCGCTCCTGACTGCCCTAGTGAAGTGACATCTCCTTATTCTTTTGATCAGCGCCTCCATGCAGGGCTAAATAGGTCAAAAAGCACATCACTGTTCAATCATTTTAAAAACATTAGCAAGAGCAGAGCGCCACAGCATTATGAACAGATTATGAACAAAAATAAAAGCCATTTGTATGCATTAATGATACATCAAGCTAATTCAAGCTGGCGAAAGTCATTAGGGGAAAATCCTGGGGCAAAACATGGTACTGATGCCGAGGCAAGACTCGGATTAAAATAACCATTTTCTATGTCATTGATAAAATTAATTCTACAAGCCTGGGACAAGTCTTAACATGAAAATCAAAAGAGAGAGCAGTTGCTAATAGTGTGCTTAATGATCTAATTCTGGCGGCGTGAGAGTTGACACAGACGTTTCTGCAGATACAAGCATCCGGGTACAGAGCGTTTCCCAGAAGAGAGGCACAGCATGAAGACTTCCAGACTGTAAGAAACTGTCATGACAGACCACAGCCTCCATTTCTATACCACCCTCCATGCAATCAAACAAAAAGTTGCTGTTGTCTCTGCCTGAAACAGGACTCTGCTGTCTTCCTACTGTGTGTTACTGTAGCAAATGCTGGGGATGGAGAGCTTACGAAGAAGAAAGGTTGATGCAGGCTCACGGTTTCAGAGCTGTACCCATGGTTAACTGGGCTCATTGCTCTGCCCTCAGACAAGGCCGGCACACCCCTCTGGGAGTAGGTACTAAGCCATGTGGCTAGAACGTGAATGAAAGCGGAAGGGACCATCGACAGAAAAAGGCCTTTGCTCAAGAGTGACCCAAGAGGAGATGTGAGGCTCACAGCATGTCAAGGCCAGCCCAGGCTACATAGTAAGGTCCTGTCTTCACACAAAATCAAAACAAAAGAACAGGGGTTGTAACGCAGTCCTGGGTTGATGTCCAGCACCACATAAAGGAGGTCTAGCAGCTCACACCAATGATTCTAGCACTTGGGAGGTGGCGGGAAGAGGGTCGGATTGGGAGTTAAAGTTCATCCTCAGCTACACAGTAAATTCAAAGGCAGCCTGGGCTACATGAGACCCTGTCTCCAAAAGAAAAAAAAGAATGTCCAGGTTTCACACCTGACCCCAAGTCATTACAGCCACAGCTGTGGTCTGGACCACAGACCTTAACAATCATTCCGACAACACCCACTGAAACACATCCATTTTGCATGGGTGACTTTAGACAAACCGACTAAAAAGCTAAGGAATGAATTCTTTAAAAGTCTGTCCTCTGAGTCCACTGAACACTCCAATGGACCAGAGATAAAAATAGCAGGTCCAATAAAAATGGAAATATTTATAACCTGAAATGATTGAAATGATAACACTCAGAAACTCTTGGCTTGCTCAGGGATGATCACTTCAAACTAATCCCAGCTCACTCTGGAAAAGTTCCCTGTCACTCAAACTCATCTCATCCTGTTTACAGAGTGCAGCAGAAACTCCACAAGACGTGGTGCTCGTCCAAGGGGCATGTGCTTGGTTGGAGCACAACATGGGTGTCAGGATTTCTGAATCAAAAAAAAAAAAACCTATGAGTTTTTTTTTTCTTTTCACTTTTAAAGTCTCTGAATATGTTTTATTATACAAAAGCTTATGTTTTAGTGTTGATACTATTTCTGTCTGTGGTTAAACCTCAGATATGACAAAATTTACTGGCTTTGAAGATGTTCATGCACACAAAGGTTACTGGCAATATCATGTCCGATAAAAATGGTCACTATAAGACACGTATATGTGCAGGGGCTGGAGAGGTGGCTCAATGGGTAAGAACAATGGCTTTTGAAGCCATGCTCAATTCTCAGTACCTACGTGGTGGCTTATAACCACCTGTAACCTCCCTTTGGCCCCTGCAGGTACCAGGCATAGCAATGGCACACAGACATACGAAATGCCCATACATACAATACTAAAAATTAATTAAACCACATATGCACAGAGGAAAGAGGCCCACCCTGACCTACCAAGCGCACACGTGAGCAGGAGAAGACCTTTCCACCTAGAGAGAGTTCCCGAGCCCATGTGACTGCCTGGGAGACAACCTGCTGATTCTTATGTCTTTGGGATTGTACTGTGTGAGGTGCCGCCACGCATGATGGCCGGAGACACTTACTGTTGATCGTGACAGCAAGGTGGCCACCAATCATCTTAGGAACCATCTGAGGAGGCTCACTGGCTGCCTTTAGAGCTTGAAACATGCTTTCTGTCTCTCTTTCCACTTCAGCAGAGTCCAGCAGCACTGAGCCTCGTGTGGCAAGAAATTTCCCATCACCTTTTACTCCTGTAAGTTCTGAGATGCCAGACCCCTTTAACCAAGTGTCACTGGGACACCAGACCTGCCCCATCCCACCCCACTACAAAGCCAACCCTTACTATTGTTTACGAGACTGTAGGTTCGGCTATGACAAGTAAGGGAATCTTCACAAATTTTCAACACTGAGACTCAGTCAGCATTGTGGGGGACAGGAGAATTGGGGGTGACATGGAAAAGAGCAGGCAGGTACCAGTGGGGCAGAGGTACCATGTGGCACTGGGAGTAAATGCCTGTGTGTGTGGAACAGGCCTGCCCTCCTTCACCAGAACCAAACAGGGCCGGGCTCATTAGTTCCCCTGTCCAATTATATTCAATGCCTCAAACACTTCCAGATCATCTATGGCTGGCTCGCTTGTTTTCAAAGATGAAAGATCTTACCTGAATGTATCCTTTTGCCAAAACACATTTAGTTTTTCATGAACGAAGGAGAAAACCAACAGTAACAGAAATAACTAAATAATAACCCCTCTGCCTCCCACATGAGGACGAGGCTGACGCAAGGAAGGATTAGGCAGGCCTAAGAGGCATCTCTGCAACAGTGCTAACCGAGGGCTGTGGGACAACATAACAAAATGGTCTGAGATGCTCCAGCCCAAACATAATGATGCTCAGGCATGCGCCATCAGGCTCCACAAGCAGGCTCCTTAACACAGCGCTTCAGTGATTAGGACAGGGCAGCTGCAGAGATGTGATATGAGGGTGTTTCAGTCTGTGGGAGCAGCAGATGTGAGGTAGGCTGAGGCCTCCTATGTACCCAATAACCAGGAAGGCAGGATATCTCACACAACACTGGTTTCCAGCCAGTATTTTCATACAGGTGAGCTGTCGCCCACCAGGCAGGGACAGAAGACAATAGAATGGCTAAGAAGTGCTTTCCAGAACGTTGACTGAAGCATACATGTAACCCAGCAAGGATGGTAGAGTTAAATTAGAGGACTGTCACACACCTTCTCAGAATAGGGACCACTCTAACAGATGCCATCCATCCACCAGGATGATAGCTATCAGCCGGCAAAGGAAGCCCTGGCAAGTGAGGGCTAGAAACCTGACCAAGGGTGTCTAGAACCTTCTGACATGGGGTTTCCTGTTGGCCTGCATCCAGAGCAGAAGCGCTTCTTTGACAAGAACAACAAATCTAAACAGGAAAGGACTCCCATATGAGCTCTGTGGTGGTCTGAAGAGGAATGGTGCCCCTAGGCTCACGTATCTGAATGCTTGGTCATTAAAGAGCAGTACCACTTGACAGGGATTAGGTGATCTGGCTTTGGTGGAGTAGGGCTTTGGGGTTCCAATGCTCAAGCCAGGCCCAGTGCCTCTCTTCCTGCTGCCTGCTGATCACAAGGTAGACCTCTCAGCTACCTCTCCAGCACCATGTCTACCCGAGTGTCGCCAGGCACTAATTAACCCTCTGACCCTGTGAGCCAGCCCCAGTGAAATGTCTTCCTTTGTAAAGTTACAGTGCTCATGGTGTCTCTTCACAGCAACAGAACAGTGACTGAGACACGATCGTTCAGGAATTTCTCCTTTCAGATGAGTGTGGTGACACTCCTCTGTAATCCTAGCACTTGGGAGGCAGAGGCAGAAGGAACACAGTTCAGTCATTCTCAACCACACAGTAAGATCAAGGCCACTCAGGGCCACAAGAGACCCTGCCTTAAACCTCTCCCTGCTCCCTCCGCATCCCCCCACCCCACCCCACTCCCCCCTCTCTCACACACACATACATACACACACTCACAAAACAAGCTATTTTTAAAATTCAATATTAATAATGACCAAAACTTTTGTTTAAAACAAGAAAACACAGCAATAGAAAAATCCTGTCTGCAGAAAGAGCCTAATTTTTCTGCAGCTCGTTATTTTTACATACCCATTTAAGCCCTAAGGGAACAGATTGCAGACTCTTCAAAGGACTTAATGCTATCACAGAAATGACCTTTCACTTTGAAAACATGGAAGCCAGTGTGCGGCTCTCTCCCAGACACCCCGAGCAGCAAAGAACTGCGGAAAAGCAGACAGATTGAAGATGCTTATTTTTTAGAACTTCTCTTCATATAAATGAAAACACTTGATGAACAAACACAAACCTGCCACACATTTGGATGTTCCGGCACCATGGGCGTTACTTATTTCTGAGACCCTAAAATGTAAACGCTTACTGTGTTTGTTCTAGAATAAGAAGTAAAGTGAACAGAAGTCTGCAGCCTATGAAAACACACCCCAAGAACACACTGTGCGACCTCAGTGAGAGGCCAGGGAGTAGGTTCACGCCAGCATTCCTGTAGTATTTTATAGTCCCGGCATTTGGAGTGAGCATTACCCCCTCGGCAGCCTCCCGTCTTGGAGAGGACAATGGGATGGATGCCTCCATCCCACAGACGGGTGCCAGGTGTGACCCCAAGCCTGGTGCTGGGAACTGAGCATCTGTGGTGATCAAACTCCTACCCTGAACTCTTACCCTTCCCTGCCTTCGTGAAGACACTACAAACAGGGAGACAGCCCCCCCCCTCCCCAGGCCCTTGAACTTGGGCTTTGAGTATCCAGACCTATGAGGAAAAGCTATCTACTGTCGGAAGCACTCTATGAGAATATGCTGCTGTGTCAGGAGTGAACTGAAACGCTTCCATGGTCTTGATGCTGCCAATTATCAATCTGCAAGATTATTTGTGTAGAACTGGTTCCTGTCATTATGGAAACCCACGAGCATTAAACAGGATAAATGTAAGAAATAAGGAAGTCGTGGAAGAGAATGAACCCACACAAGCATGCTCTGGTAGCCCACCTAAGGAACAGCCATTCCCTGAGGGCTGAGGGTACCTGTCTTAGGCTTGGAAGCATGGTGTCTCTGCTGGAACTCCTGTGCCCTCTGCAGTCCCAAAGCAGATGGCTGCATCAGAAAAGCCCATCTATGTAGAAACAGGCAGTCAGCTAGATCTGCCTGTGACCTTGCCCAGGCCTTTCCAGTCCTTCAGTCAACTCAGTCAGCTCACACAGGTGTCTGGGTCATGCAACAGTGAGTGTGGACTTTGCTGTGTGTCAGAATCCATGCTTTGCAAAGACCTCAAATGTGTCCTTGCTTCGTCTTTACAGCTCGCAGCCAACCCTAGTGCAACTCAAGCTGTGAGGCTGATGGCAGGGCAGCTGCGGACTACATGCTGCAGGCAGAGGTGCCTAGGGAGGCCTGGGATGCACGGGGATGGGGAAGGGAGGGCGGGACCCAAAGATGACAGGCTTCTCAGGGCAATCCCCAATTCCTTGGATTTGGCACCAGGAAGGATGAAAAGCAGAATGAGACAGAAGGAACAGAGCAGGACCAAGGGCCAGAAAACATGTGACTAACTGTGAGGCAGAGGAAGAAAGGGATGGCAAAGTTCTGGAAGAGCCTGGCTGCCACAGGAGGGGGCAGACTATAACCATGGAAATGTGGTCCAATGTTCAAGTTTATTACAATAAAAAGAGTTGGTCCCCACAGTCTTAGCTGGAGTCCGTGGGATATCCCAGGCCACTTAGTCAAATAGTACCAAGATTAGTTTCCATTTTCTGACTGGGTCTCACATAGCCTAGGCTAGCCTCAAACCTGATATGTAGCTGATCCTCCTGCCTCTATCTCCAAATGCTGGGGTTACAATCATGGGCCACACACCTAGTTTATGTAGTGTTAGGGGTTGAACTTAGGGCTTCCTGCATGGTACACAAGCATTCTGCTGACTGAGCTACACTCTCAGCCCCAGTTCCCGGACTGGGTCGCTGGTAGCAAGTTTTCTTCAGGGTCAATGAGCAGCAAGGCTTTTGACCTTTACCCTTCTGTAAGGATCCCAGCCTGCCCCACTCTGCTCCCTGCCAATTCCCACCACAGAAGCGAGGGACAGAAGCGACCTGCCTCATGCAGACTTAGACCAAAGGGCTTCGGGCTGATTTTCCCCAGCTGCCACCAGAAATAGACACTTTCCTGGAGTGTCCTCCTGAGACCTCAACTCTAAGCCCATGTTGCTCCAGAACATCTAATCCCTGAGGCTGGAGGCCACCCCTCCCTTCCGTCCTGTTTTACAGGGTTTTTCATAACCAATAGCTGGCATCATCATCACTGACATGCCCCCTTGGCAAGGCCGGATGCTGGATGCCTCCCTAAATTCAACTGTTCCTAGAGGTGGGCAGCCAATTAATAATCTAGTAAGATAAAACAGTTCCTCAGGCTGGCCCACACTTTCAGCCCCAAGTTCTAATTTCACTTTCTGGGGTTCAAAGTTTACTCTTTCAGTTTTAATTCCCCAGGGCCAAATGTCAAATACTTAAGCCTTTCGTCTTAAAGACAAGGCCTGGTTAAGAATGAGCAGTTACAACCATGAATCTGCACACAGTGGAGTTGACGGAGCTTTTAGGAGTTGTTCATTTACGCAGAGCAGGCTGTGCAGTGTGCCGCACAGATGCCATGGAGGACTGCTCTACAGCGCCGCCTCCTCTTCTGAACACAGCTCTGAAAGTCGAGTGCCCCAACACTGACGTCTACATGCTGCACGGTGGGCTCCCGTCCCCACACTTGTGTGTGACTGCTCTCCCAGAGCCCTGGCAGTCACAAGCTGGGCATTTACCGTCCTGGAAGACCCGCTCCACGTTGAGCCCATAGGTGGCACACGTCTCGTA
>CABHPP010146016.1:23173-39304 GCA_902168425.1 Peromyscus attwateri | reverse complement strand
CTTTCTTTCTTTCTTTCTTTCTTTCTTTCTTTCTTTCTTTCTTTCTTCCTTTCTTTCCTCCTTCCTTCCTTCCTTCCTTCCTTCCTTCCTTCCTTCCTTCCTTCCTTCCTTCCTTCTTCCTTTTTTCTTTTTGATACAGGGTTTCTCTTTGTAGCCCTGGCTGTCCTGCCTCTACCTCCTGGTTGCTGGGATTAAAGGCATGTGCCACCACCTCCCGGCTATGAGGTACTTTCTATTGGTGTTGCTGAACAACTTATCTTTCTCTGCCACCACTAGCTTCATGCCAGTATCATGGGCCTCATTGTATGTTCCCACTGCCACATGTCAAGCCTTGCTCATTTTTCACTACCAAACAATGGTCTGATCAACTGGATCCCTGTAGTCGTAAGTTTTCCTGTGTCCTGGCCAGCCAGTGGTCAGGACAAATCTCTCCCACTTGTATCCCCCAAGTAAACACACAGAGGCTTATATTAATTATAACTGCTTGGCCATTAGCTCATGCTTATTACTGACTAGCTCTTACACTTAAATTAACCCATAATTCTTATCTATGTTTAGCCATGTGGCTTGATAGCTTTTCTCAGTTCTGCCTTATCATCTCGAATCTTCTGTGTCTGGCTGGCAACTTGCAGTCTCCTCTCTCTGCCTTTCTCTCTCTGGTGCCCAACATGGGGCAAGAGTTTCCACCTAAAACCTGACAAATCTTAAAAAAAAAAATCTAAAATGGAGCTAAAAACAGCTTCCTAGTTGTGTCTCTCAGGCAAGCCATGAGCTACAGTATGGTGGGTTTGCAGCTGCGTCTGGGCTTGACCTGCAGCATGGCGGGTTCCTGCTGAGGTACACAGAGGTGTCTACAAGCCACACAGTATGCTGTGTTGTGGATTTAGCTTTTGCTAGTACAAAAAAAGGGGAGGGGGGGTCTGGGCTACACGCTGCTTTAATGGAGGCATAGACCCACTGCTTCTGAGAGTTGATGGTACACATGGCCCAGAACTAGAGGTAAATTACCTCCGCCATGTTGAAAAGCTGAAATGGGTGGAGTCAGCAGCCAAGGCTGCTGCTCTTGGTACTAGCCACGCAGTTTAGCAGTTTAAAATCTCTCCCGGTCAGAGAAGGATTATAGATTCACAATAAGGCAGATTCAGATGGAATAAGACTTTAAACAGATTACAATGTGTGTAAAAAAATGTATGTAGGCTTGGAAGAGAGAAGAAAAGGAATATAGACAGTTATATAAAGAAATATAAAGCTTTAAAAAATAAAGTCTTTAAAGAGAAAGTAAAAGTAATATAAAAAATAAGCCATGTAAAGATGGAAATCACACAGAGGGTCTGGATTATATTGTCTTTGGGATTTTTAACTGCAGAAAGATAATTGATTGTAAAGGCTGCTCAGTTAAACCAATATGTATATTTTAAAGGTATTTTGACTTCAAAATTTGGATCTAAGGATATGTTACTTTGGAAAAGAGGCTCTGCTTTTGTTTCCACAGGAAACAAGAGGCTATGGATTTGTTCCAGGTTAAGATGGATCAGATATGATCAAGCCAGACCTCCTGAACCTTAACAGATGGTACCTATCAACAAAAGTTATAGCCAGTCTTCCCAGGACTTGACCATTATCTCGAATTTTCTCAGGATCCCCACAAGACTACCAGCACCACCTATCAGCAGGAAGTAGCCTAGAACACTATGCCCACATTCCCAAAGAATGGATTATGGATATTTGTCTTTGTTTAGAGACTGGTTACAAATTGTTATTGGTCATAGTCAATATCTTTCTAAAGAAAAAAGGGGGATAGGATATAGATATGATAGGATGAAAGGATAGATTATTGAATCTACTTTTAAAGAGCAACAACTTGTGTAAAATGTTTTACATTGCTATAGATTTTAGTTTACTGATACAAATTTAAAGTTAATTTTGTTATACTGTATGTATATTTCTACTCTTGTTTAGAATATTTTGTTTGTGCAACTCATTTGAAATTGTAGTGTATAGTTGAGAAATACAGATTAATAATTAGTCATCTATGATAATCAAACTTATAGTCATGTTAGCTAAGTTTTCCAGGTATACATAGATATATTTCAATTAGGTAAGTAGTCTTCAAACACTTCAAAGACCTACAGAATATGGCATTTAAAATGTTTTAAGAATTTTGACTTTCTGGACATTGAGACATGTCTGCTCCTGGCAGCACCAATCTACTTCAGAGAAGATAATGGGCATTGAAGAAACTCATTATGGAGTTGGCTTTCTTTGTGGCAAAATTAGCCACTGGGCAAAAAAGTGCCCTTGTGTCGACTGATGACAATTTGTTGTATAAACTGGATGTGCAAGACCCATAGGAAGATGGCCACTGAACTTTGCAAAATGAGATGGTCCTTCAGGTTCCTGCTTTGCAGAGGAGACTGCCAGACATTCTACAGGACACAGGAAAAAGTGACTGAGAGACTAGACCTATGGGCTAAAGATGGATGCCCCAATGTTGCAGAGAAACTTTGGATGACTGTCCAGGCAGGCAGCTGTCTCTGTCATTTCCAGATTTTTAGAATTTGCTCACAATGCATTTCCTATTTAATTAGGTAAATATTATATCCTTCTGAGGTCTTTGATGCAGTTGAAGACTAGATAGTTATAATTTTCCTTGGTTATGATAAAAGATAAATTAGATATGAAACTTTAGACTCACAAATATAGGATAGATAGAATATTTTCTTTAATTTTGCCAAATACATATAGACTAGATTGTGTAACTGTAATTCTTGCTTGATAACTGTTCTATTATATGTAATTTTACTATGTTAAAGTTAAAACCGTCCTTTTTTGATTAGACAGAAAAGGGGAAGTGCTGTGGAATGTCATTCTGTATGCTGTGGATGTGTGTTGATCTGATTGGTTGATAAATAAAATGCTGATTGGCCAGTAGCCAGGCAGGAAGTATAGGTGGGATAAGCAGAAGAGGAGAATTCTGGGAAGAGGAAGAGCAGAGTCAGGGGTCGCCAGCCAGACACAGAGGAAGCAAGATGATAAGGCAGAACTGAGAAAAGTTACCAAGCCACGTGGCTAAACATAGATAAGAATTATGGGTTAATTTAAGTGTAAGAGCTAGTCAGTAATAAGCCTGAGCTGATGGCTGAGCAGTTATAATTAATATAAGCCTCTGTGTGTTTACTTGGGGGACACGAGTGGGAGAGATTTGTCCTGACCACTGGCCGGCCGGGACACAGGAAAACTTCCACCTACAGATCCCTGCTTCTCCTTTTCTTTTGTCTGCCAAGCCTCTAAGGAACTTGCCTTCTAATCTCTGGGGAACATTTTGTAAAACATAAAGCAGATGATGCAGTAGTGTCAAGTTGCCATAAATGTTCTTGAATGCTTCTTCTATATTTCTGGCCTTGTAACTGACAATTAGTAGACTGTAGACAACCAGACTGAACTTAGCAAAGGTTGTCTGCTCAGTTACAACAAAGGAGAAAATGGAACATGAAGGGACCACATCGCTAAAAACATTGCGAGTGTGGGATTTTAACTGCTCACTAGCTAATAGGGCACAGACAGTGTCTCTCCTTTAGAAAGACAGAACATCTGGGAGGTGGAGATGCTCAATCACAGCATTTATTTTTTAAAGATTCATTCTGTCTTTGTTCTCTTTAGAACTGTGCACTTCATTGAAAAATTCAAAGTAAGTTTAGAGGAAGCTCAGCAAAGATTGATCAGGGAGTACCCTGTACTATCTTTGCAAAGTTCTAGAAATCCATTGTTTGAAAAAAAACTTTTTTGAGGAAACTTTTTGATACTAAAAGTGAATCCATATATGCAATTAGTACAATGGTATTTCTCTGAATTTCATCAATCTCCATGCTTAATGCTATGTCTAAAATTCTTTCACTTTGTATCCTGTAGTTTTTTTGGTTTTTGGGTTTTTTTTGTTTGTTTGTTTGTTTTTTTACTCTTTGGGGGCCTGCCACCCAGCTACCAAATAAATACACAGACACTTGTTCTTACTTATAAATGCCCGGCCTTAGCTTGGCTTGTTTCTAGCTAGCTTTTCTAACTTAAATTATCCTGTTTCTCTTCTTCTACATTTTGCCTTGGGCTTTTTATCTTTTTTACTCTATATCACTTTCTTTCTTTCTTATGCCATGGCTGGCTGAGTGGCTGGGTGGCTAGCCCCTGGCATCCTCCTCTCCTCTTTTTCTCACTCCTCGCTCCTAGCTCTTCTCTTCTAGATTTCTCCTCCTATTTATTCTCTCTGCCTGACAGCCCTGCCTATCCTCTCCCCTGCCTAGCTATTGGCCACTCAGCTCTTTATTAGACCATTGGGTGTTTTAGGCAGGCAAAATAGAGTCAAACACAGCTTCACAGAGTTCAACAAATGCAACATAAAGGAATGAGACACATCTTTGCATCATTAAACAAATGTTCCACAGCATAAATGAATGTTAACACATCTTAAACTAATATTCCACAACAGTATCCTGCTCATGCAATGGGTCAGTGGTGTGTGTGTGTGTGTGTGTGTGTGTGTGTGTGTGTGTGTGTGTGTTGATAATTATACTGTTGTCACAGAAAAATTGGCTGAACAGAAGTCACACATGCAGTCATTTGTCAATACTCACCATAGTTTGCCTGGGACAGTAATGGTTTCTTCTGGTTGTCCTTGAGTCCCATCTGACTTTGCCTTTTAGACTCTCCCAAGTGTCCTGGTTGGGGCAATACACAGTCTGGTTACAACTAGGAGAGCTGTGTTATAGAAGGTAATCAGCACATGTTTGGAAAAACAGAAAACCTCCCTCATAAAAGGGATGCATAATAAGGTAGCCTTGGGAAAAGTTAGTTAGCAGACAAAGTATTCTGTTTGTTTTGTTTTGTTTTTACATTCCAACCAAAGTGTCCCCTCCCTCCCCTCTTCTAAGTTCCTCCCCCACACCCCCACCCCACCCCTGTCCTGTCCACTCCGCCTCCACTGTTTCTCTTCAGATACAGGTGGGCCTCCCATGGACATCAGCCAGCCATGGTATATCAAGTTGCAGTGAGACTAGGCCCCTCCTCCTCGATTAAGGTTGGATGAGGCAATCTGGTAGGAGGAAAGGGTCCCAAAAGCAGGGAACACAGAGTCAGAGACATCCCCTACTCCCATTGTTAGGAGTCTCACATGAAGACCAATATACACAACTGTCACATATATGCAGAGGGCCTAGGTCAGTCCCATGCAGGCTCCCTAGTTGTTGGTTCAGTCACTGTGAGCCCTATGAGCCCAGGTTAGTTAGTTCTGTGGGTTTTCCTGTGGTGCCCTTGACACCACTAGCTCCTACAATCCTTCCTCCCGCTCTTCCGCAGGATTCCCTGAGCTCTGCCTAATGTTTGGCTGTGGGTCTGCATCTGTTCCCATCAGTTGCTGGGTAGAGCCTCTCTGATGACAGGTGAGTTGGGCAACAATCTATGAGTACAGCAGAATATCATTAGGAATCATTTCATTGACTTTTTTTTTGCCATTCGTGTTTGGTTCTATCTTAGGTCTTTGGGGTATCCTGCTTCTGGGTCCTGGCCCTCAGGGGTAAGCTCCCTCTCAGGGTATGTGTCTCCAGCTGTCCCAGACACAGTCATTATTTGGTCACTCCCACAATTTCTGCATCATCTTTATCCCAACACATCTTGTAGGCAGGACAGATTGTAGGTTGAAGGGCTTGTGGCTGAATTGGTGTCCCAGTCCCTCCCCTGGAAGTCTTACCTTGTTATAGGAGATGGCCAGTTCAGGCCCTATATTCCTTATTATTAGGAGTCTTAGCTAGGGTCACCCTCATTGATTCCTTGGAGTTTCTACTGCTCTAGGTTCCTAGTTCATCCCAGAGATGCCCCCAGAGACCTCAATTTAAAACCAGATACACTGAACCTGATAGAAGACAAAGTGGAGAATAGCCTAGAATGCATTGGCACAGGGGACAACTTCCTGAACAGAACACCAGTAGCACAGGCACTAAGATCAAAAATTAATAAATGGGACCTCATGAAACTGAAAAGCTTCTATATAGCAAAGGACACTGTCAATAGGACAAACTGTCAGCCCACAGAACAGGAAAAGATTTTCACCAACTCCACATCTGACAGAGGGCTAATATCCAAAATATATAAAGAATTTAAGAAACCAGACAAAGCATTCTTATCTCCAGAGTCCACATCACATTGGGCAACAGGTTTGAAGTAGCAATGCCACAAGTGTCCACATTCCCACTATGACCAGCATTCACTGTGGCTATTTATGGTGATATTTTCTTTGTACCAAAATGTTATTTGTATGTTAATAAATAAAGTTGCCTGGGGGTCAGACCTATTAGCAAGCCATAGGAAAGCAGGGCAGTGGTGGTGTACATTTGAGCTAGGTAAGTCTCTGTGTGTCCAGGGATATAGCCAGCATTGGATACACATGCCTTTAATCTCATTACCAACCATAGAACACCTGGAGGTCTATACAGACAGGCTGTAATGAGGCAGTCCTGTGGTTGGGTTTACAACCAATGAGAAGGCAGAACAGAGACTATATAAAGACTTTAACACAGGAAGTACCAGCTCCTTCGGAGAGGTAGGACCACTGCAGGAGGAAGGGTAAGGTTTTGGCTCTTAGCTCTGACCTCTTGGCTTTCTTCTTTGCATTGGTTCTGTGTTTCTTATTTATACGACGGTTGGATACATCTACAGCTATTGGCAGATCTACACTGATCCAACCTCCATTCCCACCATTCATACCACTTAGCACGTGCATTTACATGACCAAACAGAAACACACACACACACACACACACACACACACACACACACACACACACACACACGTGCACCACACTTGTTTATTCTTTCCTATATATTCACCCCAAGTTCCCATTTTTCTGTTTGCCTAGTGCTGTGAAGCCTTCATATATACATATACAAATAAATATATGTATTTACCAACACCCTTAGTTGCTTGCTTCTCTTTCTCTCTGGTGGCATTGCTTGTCCTGCATCATTGAACTATAGACCAACCTACTTCCCAGTTGCTTTTCAAGAAGAATATCATTTGGAGTTATTGCTCTATAGAACAGGCTGGTGTTATATTCCTAACACTAAGAACCTCTGGTGAATTGCTGCAGTCACACTCTTTCACACCTTATCCTCCCTTCAAACTTCAAATATCATGGCTGATAACTTTGCCTCACCGAGGAAACAGGTATGATCAACTGAGAAACACATCATCGTCCACTATCAAATCTACTCACTGCCCGTGTATGTCTCTACTACCTGCTCTAGCACAGAGACAATGGATAAACTTTCTCAGACCCTTCTGAAGATTATCACATGCTGTTGCCCCACTGTCCATCCTCTCTCACCTCCTATAGGTAGATATCATGTACTTTCTGTTCCTATCCCTTTCTCATCTGAAGTATCTCCTCTACATTTGATCTAGTCTCTCATCAACATACTCATGTGCTTTGATCTCACATCCTTAGAGGTCCTTCTTTTACCCTCATACTCTAGAAGCAGTCCTGGGTCCATGGTCCTGTACTAAGTTTATGTATATCACAATACCATATTGTATACCAAAGTTTATATGATAGAAAAATCAGTGACTAAATTGATCACTGTATCATCTGAATGAACACCCCCACACTGCACTCATGCCTCCTCCCCATAATCCATATCATCCAGCTGAGCTCTCAAGAGTGTTAAAGGGGATTCATGAAGACAGATTAGGTACACAGAATTCTATGCCTCTGGAGTGGGTAGGACATACCAGGTTTTCCACACTGTACAACTGGAAAATCCAAGGACATAGGAGGAAAGGAGCTTGCCCACGTTAAGCAGTGATGAGGTGGCACAGCCAGGAGTATGATATATTCAATGTCCTATTCCTTAAATATCCCTCTCTGCCTTAAATTGTCATAGTGACTTCTTATCTGGTACTTGTGCTGTCTGTCCTCTGAACAGTAGTAACTTGTAAGATTAAATGTAAAAGATTTTGAGCAGTCTGGGTTATGATACCTAAGGAAAACGTAACCAAACCTTCTGACCAATTGAGTCACATGTGACAGAGTCCATATTTTCCATATAATTTACTTCCTATTCATCCAGATTGCTTCAAAATTTCTATGCATGTTTCCTGCTATTATTTGTGAAAGAAAAACAAGCCTCTGGTCTAAAGGATTTATCCTGCCTCCTGCCAGTGTAACCCAAGGGATAGGCACAGAAGGATGATAGATAGGATGGCTCCCTAGTATCCCCATAGTGTCAGCTCTACAGAGAGAGATTCTCTCATAGATCACAAGGGCAGCAGCCTTTCGTGTATAAGGATTTATTTTTAACAAGTTATGACACTTTCATTGCTCCCAGAATCAGGAACACCATGACTCAACAGCAGTAAATGTCTCAGTTTAAAAATGTCACTTGCTCCATGGCCTGTGGTCTCTCTATATAAATTATACCATATCCCTACAGATTTCAAGCTAGGACCCAAAGACTACTTGCTCATACCACCTTCTCTCATTCATCATATTTATCTCACTAAAATTCTGTCTTGTAATCTTTGAGCAATCTTTCAAGTCCCCTCTTTGCTCTTTTGGTATGACCACACTCCAAGTTCACACAACCATCATCTCTGGCCTAAACTACTGGTTGCATTATATGCTTAATTCATGTTCCTGTGCCATTCTCTCTTCCTTAAAGTACTCAGATGTGCTGGTTAGTTTTTGTTTTGTTTTGGGTGTTTTTCTGGACACAAGCTAGAATCATCTAGGAAGAGGGAACCTCAACTGAGAAAATGTCTCCATCAGACTGGCCTATAGGCAAGCCTGTGGGGCATTTTCTTGTTTAATGATGAATGCAGGGAGGACCCAGCCCACTGGGGCCAGTGCCATCTCTGGGCTGGTAGTCCTGGATGGTATAAGAAGACAAGATGAGCAAGCCATGAGAAGGAAAGCAGTAAGCAGCACCCCTCCATGACCTCTGTCCCAGTTCCTGCCCCCAGGTTCCTGCTTTGAATTCCTGCCCTGACTTCCCTCAGTGACGAACTATATGCTTCCCTACCCAAGTACAATACCTTTCTGGGCCTCCTTCATCTTTCTTCTCCTTGGTTTCCACTAGGGAGCTGGGTTTATGGATGACTCCAGCATGACATAGAACACAGATTAAGGAGGGCATAGGCACCTCAGAGTCAGACATGGCAAGGTTGCCTGTATTGGCAGACACTCTGAATGGGTGGACTTTTGAGAATAGAAGCCAGGATATCTGATATGCACAGGTCTGCTCAAATTCTGTCTTAGTCCTCGACCCCTCTCTTCCTCTATTTTCAGCAGAAGCTGGCCATCTTGACCATTATCCAGTGTTGAAAGATGTGCCAAATATGAGACAAGCCTCCTGCCTGACAGCAGATCATTGTGATCATGGGAGTATATGGACTATGACCACTTAGGGGATGCTACAAAAGCATGGCAATCTTAGCTAGCATAGCACTGGCTACCCAACTGGCTTTCACAGGAGCATGTGCTATATGAAACAGAACAATGAATAAAAGTCTTCTTGCTTCATACTTACTCTTCTATGTAATTAGCATATTGAGGATGGGTGGCCAAACCTAGTTCATTGGGGCTGCTCAAGCCCAGCCTTTTACCACAAAAATTATGGAAATTGACTCTGGATAAAAGAATTAATAATAATAATAATAATAATAATAATAATAATACAGTAGAAAGCATAATGGACAAATAAGACCAAGCAGGAGAATAAATTTCAGGGAAGGAAGCAATAATACATTGAGACATATATAAAAGAAAAAAAAACATGACCAATATTTCTAAGAATTCTGGGATATGTGCAATAACACCAAACCTAAGAATCCATAGGATAGAAGAAGGAGTGAACTGAGGCAAAGTCTAAAGGCATAGACAATTTATTCAATAAAAGTATAGCCAAAAATTTTCCAGAATTAGAGAATTAAAGGTGCAGACAACCACAAGAGGCATATAGAACCCAAACTAGATACGACCAGAGAGCATCTCCATGATATGTAATGGTCCAGATGTCAAATTACAAAGCATGAAGCAATATTAAAAACCAGAAGGGGGGGTTGGGGATTGAGCTCAGTGGTAGAGCGCTTGCCTAGCAAGCACAGGGCCCTGGATTCGGTCCTCAGCTCTGGGAAAAAAAAAGACAAAATAAAAACCAGAAGGGGAAAACAACTCACGTATAGAGGCCAATATATCAAAATACAAAAGATCTCACATCAGCAACCTTAACAGCCAGGAAATTACAGAATAATATAGTTCAAGCCCTGGAACCAAAAAACTGCCCACTAAGATTTCTATACCCTGCAGAGTGATTTCTAAAACTGATGGAGAAATAAGAACATTTCAAGGCAAACACAGGTTAAAGGAATTTATTTCAACCAAGCCAGCACCATAGAAAACAGTACAGAGGAACAAGACCATCTCATTCATCACAGCACAGAGGAATATATTTCATCTGAGGAGTAGATGAACAGAGGAAACTCTGAGAAGAATCTGTGGTGCCAAACACACACCTAAATACCTAAGAGTGGCTGAGGAGGAAGAAGAGAACTACCAATAATCCAGCCAACCAGAACAACAACCAACAAAACTATAAGCAAGAGCAAGCCCACCTAGATAACAATCTTAAATGGAAATGGCCTCAACTCACCAATTAAAAAATGAATACTAACTGCCAGATTTAAACAAACAAAACCAAACCAAGATGCAACCTTTTGTTGCCTAGAAGAAACATAATCCATTACCCCTGAAGATGAAAGTCCAAAACTTTATAGTCAAAGGACAGAAATGATCCTACCAAGGGAAGGTAGACTATAAACAAACCTATTCTCATACCTGAAAAAGTAGACTTCAAAACAAAACCAGTCAGAAGAGATAGAGAAAGGCACTACAGATTAACGAAGGGAACAATTCATCAAAAAGATACAGTAACTGTCAATGATATATACTAGATATTTGGTATTGTAATTTCATGAAAACAACAACATTAAAGGCACAATATACCACTCTCATCTTTAGACACATCTTTCAAACTAAAAATCAATGAAGAAACTTCAGAGCTAGATTACACCATATACCAACTGGATTTGATAGGTAGTTACAGAATATTCCATCAAATACAAATAGGGAATACACAAAGCTGGACATGGCTGCATATGCCTATAAGCCCAGAACTTGGAGAAAGGGAACAGGAGGATTGATGGCCTTCAGCCTAGCTGAAAAGAAGAAGGAGCTCTAGGTTCAATGTGACGCACTGTCTCAAGAAAAACTATTAATTGTATAATTGCTTATGCTAAAAAACCTCAATAAATCTCAAATAAATAAGCTCATGAGGAACATAAAGGTTCTAGAAAATACAAAACAAAATGCAGTAGACGGCAAGAAGCAATGAACTAGAGAGTTAAATGAACTAGGGAGGAAAAGATTAATTAACAGAATCAATGAAAGCATTGATCCTTCAGAACAATAAACACAAATTTAAAAGTCTGAGGCAAACTAACCAAAAGAAAGTGATAACCAGAATTCATAAAATTAGAGATGGATTAGGAATTGTAACAACAGAGTCCAAGGAATACCCCCAAAGAGTCTAAGTCCTACCTCAGAGATTCTCATACAGTCATGCTTACTACTATACACCAGCTAAGGAAATGAACCAGCCCAGTGTCCAGTGCCAGTTGAGTGGATAAAGAAAATATGAAGAGGCACAACAAATTTATTCAGCTGAAATGAAAAATAAAGTAATGACATTTTCAGGAAAATTAATGGAACAGAAACTTACTACATTAAGCAAAACATCTCAGAAAGACAAATAATTCATGTTTTCTCCCCTATGGACATCCCAGAACTTACTTTTTCATGTGGGTGAGTGGAGGAAGCAAAAATTATGAAGCAAGAAATGAGACAGTGAGTTGTTTGTTTTTTTTGTTTAATTCATAGGGAGAGTATGCATTATCAATGTAATAACGTAAGTTCAGATAAAAATCTATTTGGCAAACTAGTGAGTAAATGTCTTTAAAACACAAGTAGTTTCCCATTTACTGAGCTTCCTCAGGGAGGGCTGGAGTGAACAGCATTATGGGATGAAGTAAAAATGGACAAAGTGGTTGGAATGTATTCAAGGGTCCTCTGCACTAAGTCCTATGTCTACTGAGCATCTAGTGTGTGCCTAGATGAGTACATTAGTGGAGGCATCTCTATTCCTTGGATGAAAGTCATTTGGTTAGGAAAAAAAATAGTTCAAGTAGATTCCAAAAAGAGCACCTACATGCTGAACATAGCAGGGTGGGCCAATCTCTCAGTGGCAAAGAACTGGTTTAGTTGCCAGTCACTGCATACCAGAGGGCTCCCACCCCCACCCAACCCTTGCCAACTCTGCTCCCTGTCTGTTGGAGCCCACCAAGGTTTCCTAGTGGCTTTACCCAGCAGGACTGCATAAGAGGATGATTGGACCACAGGCCTGCCTGAGTACCAGGTGTTTGGAAGGGTCTACACTTGGCTGTATCTAGCAAGGGGGAGGCCTATTGCCCCTCCCCTTGGCATTGTTATAAAAAGTCCTTTTGAATAAAGTTCTGGGCTGGTGGATAAGGATCCAGGCCCACCCGAGGCTATCCTGTGTTTCTATCTGTTCCTCTCCCCCTCTATTTCTATTTAAGTTTCTTATCCCTCACTCCTCAAGAGTCCCTGGGGTAAATAAATGTGGGAGCTGGTCTCCCACACCTGTCTGTTCAGCAAATATTTTCAAGGAAATTTCTACAATAATTTGAAAATTAAAGCCCCAAGTACACAGTCAAGTGGTCATATGTTTTGATTTTGGTTGTGGGAATTGAACTCAGGACTTACATGTGCTAGGCATGTACTCCACCACTGACCTATATCTCCAGGTCAAATCACTGTTTAAGTAGAAGCCACATGGCCTGCCAAAGCCATCATAGGGATAGGTCCTGAGCATGGGTGCTTATGCTGAATGAGTAAGAGGTGCATTATAGTTCAGGCAGTCTTTTTTTTTTTTTTTTTTTTTTTTTGGTTTTTTCGAGACAGGGTTTCTCTGTGTAGCTTTGCGCCTTTCCTGGAACTCGCTTTGTAGACCAGGCTCGGCCTCGAACTCACAGAGATCTGCCTGCCTCTGCCTCCCGAGTGCTGGGATTAAAGGTGTGCGCCACCACCGCCCAGCCTTCAGGCAGTCTTTAAAAGAGGGTGACACTTTCACAGGATGCTTCACACCTTTGGCCCATGACACTACATGCCCTACAACAGCAGAGAAAGACGCTGGTGTAGCTGAAGTTTTCCTGTGTCCACCCAGCTCCTGCAGCTGCTCAGACCCAAGTAAACACACAGACTTATATTGCTTATAAACTGTATGGCTGTGGCAGGCTTCTTGCTATCTAGTTCTTATATCTTAAATTAACCCATTTCTATTAATCTATACATTGACACGTGGCTTGTGGCTTACCTGGCTTACCGGTACTTTACTCTTGCTTCTCATGGCGGTGGCTGGCAGTGTCTCCTGACTCAGCCTTCCTGTTCCCAGAAATCTCCTCTCTGCTTATCCCGCCTATACTATACTTCCTGCCTGGCTACTGGCCAATAAGCATTTTATTTATCAACCAAATCAGAGCAACACATTCACAGCATACAGAGCGGTCAATATCCACAGCATCCTGGAATTATATTGCTGTGTGCTGAGGGGTCTCCACTCCCATGGCTTTCACACACCTTTCACCTATATTACTGCATATGTCTTATACCTGGTCTTTCTGCTTCCTCAGACCTCACATGCTACTATTCCTCTATTACACTGACATCAGAGTGACCATTCTGGAAACTAGACATAATAGGTGTCTATTTATAGCCCTCTGCAGACACTCTTTCTAGGATGCAGTTAAGTTTCTTTAACTGGTATTCTAGATCTTTCCTGACCAGGGCCATACTTACTTAACTGTCTAGCCTCATCTTTCATCCTGTCCCATAGATCCCATTCTCCTGGAAATCTGTTTCACTATTCCTTGAGTGAATGGTGCTAGTGTATCCCTATAATACTTACCCAAAACATATTCAACGTCTGAGAACCTACTCTTTCTTTTTCATTTAAAAATAATTATTTAATATATTCCAGAGAGCCAGTTCAGAGGATAGACACAATTTAAGTTATTTAAATTGATTGCTAGATAACATACAATGGGAAACTAAAAAGTATACTTAGCAAGTGGAAAACTGGATAGTGTATCTAATTTTAGCAATTCAAAGGAAACTCTCCAACCTGTAGCCATCCCACTGGGCCAGCAGGGAAGCACTTTGTGGTAAGAAGCACCTAGTCTTATAAACAAACTCCCCAGGAATTGTAATGTCTAAACCCTCAAAATTACATGTATGCATGAAAAAAGTAATAACAATGACAAAAATGCATAAACAAATAGATGAACTGTGGAAATAAACACAAAAACATGAACTCAGCCATATTATGTAAAAGATATACAGTTTTTCTTTGCATAAATCGCTAATATGGCTATAACACAATTTTTATATAAATAAGAGAGACAAAAAGCAATAATGTAAAAAAAAACTAATAGCAACTGGGGCTAGGGAGTTAGTTCAGTAGGTGCAAGTGCTTGGTGTGCAAGTGTAAGGATCTGAGCTCTGATCCCCAGCACCCACAAAAAAACCTGAACTTGGCTGTTGTCCTTGCAACTCCAGCATGGGGAAAGGGCAGGAGCCCCAGGAGTACCAGAATCAGGACGATTTCAGGTGCTTCTTGGCCAGCTGCCTCCCTAAAAAACAGTGAGTTCCAAGTTCAGTGAGAGACACTGTATTAAATGAATAAGGTACAACCAAAGCCCTCCTCTTACCTATGTGTGTGTACAGATACATGCATACACCACACATGTGAATATGGTACACATAAATAATAATAATAATAATAATAATAATAATAATAACAACAACAACAATAACAAACTAGCAAGGGACAATCTGGGCAATCTTGGTACTTGGAATTGCCACCTGTTTTACTGTCAACTCAGAAAATATATCTTAGATAATAGAGCTTCTGAGAGCTTTTAGTGAACTAGCTTTGTTTGAGGCTGACTCTTGAGCCCCAAGCATTGCTACAGGGCCAAAGGGAAGACAAGTATGCTAGGGATGAACAAGCCCAGTAACCCACAAGCAGACAGCTGTTCTGAGTTCCTATGTTTCCAAAAGACAATAAGGAAAAGCAAACAAACTTGTCCATGGGTGAGTAGAAGACTGAACTTGGTATCACAGACTAGATAGAGCAGCTAATGTGGTATTACATAGTCAATTTTTACACTGGATTTCAAATTCAAATGAAAACACTGTTTCATAGAATGGATAGTAAACACTGAATAGATGTGTGCACACTGGCTAGTGCAGATTATGCCTTGGAAACCTAGTTACTTTCATAGATATGTAAGATAATCAAAAGAACTGATTCCTTTAATCCCTTATTCTCTCAAACTCTGTGTCTTCAGTGCATGAGTTTGTTATGCTAAGAGAATTATGTTAAGAGAAACAAGACTGCATTATGGAAACCAAGCCTCATTTAGACCTCAAGGTCTCTTAAATCCTTGTAACAATTGGTACCTCCAACACAAGCTGTAGATGTAACCAACCGCCTTATTAAATAAGAAACACAGAGCCAATGTAAAGGTGAAAGCCCAAGAGGTCAGAGCTAGGAGCCTTACCCACTTTCCGCCAGCTAGACTCTCTCGCCAAGAGACCTCTCCGAAAAAAGGGAGTTTCTTCCTGTGCAGTTGTCTTATAAAGAGTTCTAGTTCTTCCTTCTCATTGGTTGTAAACCCGACTACGTGACTACCTTGTCACTGCCTCTCTGTACAGACCTCCCAAATCTTCTATGGTTGGTACCGAGATTAAGGGCGTGTGTCTCCAATGCTGGCTGTATCTTTGAACACACAGAGATCTACCTAGTTCTGCTTACCAAGTGCTGGGATTAAAGGCATGCACCACCACCGCCCTGGCTTTCGCTATGGCTTGCTAATAGCTCTGACCCCTAGGCAACTTTATTTATTAACATACAAATAAAATCACATTTCAGTACAAATAGAATACCACTATA
>CABHPP010146015.1:0-39996 GCA_902168425.1 Peromyscus attwateri | reverse complement strand
CTGTTTGGTAATTGAATGAATGTGAGTCTCCTGAAAATGTGTTCCCAGAAACACAGTTTAACCAATGCTAAACTTAACCAGCCCTATGTATTTGCCGCCCTTCATTTTTGTATATTTTCTTTCCTTAGAAGTTGAGAATTTCAGTGAGCATGAGGGCAATTTTTGAATGCTGATGGACAGTTTCGGGGTGCTTTGCCTGACCACTTTCATTTTTCCTGCATAGCTTGTGAAACTTGACAGTCTCAGTGCCTATTGGAATGTTGGCTGCTGCATGTCTTACCGTGGATCAAGGGAACACATCTTGGTAATTTCAGTTTCTACCTTGAAGTGTTAACTACACACCAAAAGTATGCTTGAGAGGGAGGTCCTTCATGAGGACAGGCTGTCAGTTATTTGTTTAACTGGCCTATCACTAAATCATAAGTGTGAAAAAACTTGAATTCCCATCTGTCTCTTTAGGAAAGTGTGAGTCTGAAGGTCTTTTGGAAACCGTTCACTCCACAGGGACGGGGAGACCGTTACAGTGTCCTCTGTGGTTGTTCATGCTCATTTTGGTGGCCTTCTTAATATGCTGTTTCCTGTGAGGAGTTTTGTGAATATGCCACCTGTCAGACCCGGAGCACATTGTGTCGTCTTACAAGTGTTGAAATAGCTATGGTGATGATTTCCTACATGGTCGATGGACGACTCAGTGTTTCAGTGTCCTTAGCCAGTGTCTTATTTCTTCCAGTAGAGGAGAAGAGAGGGGCAAAATTATCGTATTTTTGAATTGAATAAACTTTAAGTCTCCAGAAACATTCTAACAGAGACTCAGCCTTCAACTAGGACTTTGCGGATATTTATCTGTCTGTGGGTGGTTTTCATAGAGAAGGGCATATTTATGCTCCTAGATATTTAGGCCTTTGTATCTTTATTGTAAGGAGAAACACCTATAAATTTATGCTTTATATTTTTCTTAGGGACTAGTTGCTATAAAGAGAGCAGTGAAGGTACTGATGTGAGAACCATTCTTTTTAAACATTTTTTTATATGTGTGGCTAAGTGTGTATTTCTCTTTCATTCTCAAATCTCTTTAGGACCAACTGAAGCGTGAAATTCTTACAAGTAGAAACATCCCCCCAAACTATCAGTACAGTGAGTACCAGGGAGAGTTGATTTACAGAGGAGACATGGAGGTCAATGTTGTCACAAATGTTTCTAAATGAAGTTACTCTCACCAACAGAATTTTAATTTTATGGTATTTGGCTATCCAACGTGTATACAGCTCCTTAGGACTAGAATGCAACCATACAGTACTGGAGAATGGTGGAGGAGGGCAGAGGAGGACGGAGGAGCTGTGGCCACTCCAGCCAGCCTCCTCCGACCTCTGTGTGTCCTCCTGTCTGTGGTCTTTTTTTTTGTGTGTGTGTGTGGTTTGGGCTCCTCCCCTCCCCCTTCTCTCCCCTTAGTCTCCCCTCCCTTGCTTCCTCCTTTTCTCTTGTTTTCTTTCCTCTCTCTCTTTGGAGTCTTTGGGTTTGTGGTATTCAGGTCACCTCTAGCAGTGTAAGCCAACCACACTGGATATTTTTTTTTTAAAGATTTATTTATTTATTATGTACACAGAAGAGGGTGCCAGATCTAATTACAGATGGTTGTGAGCCACCATGTGGGTGCTGGGAATTGAACTCAGGACCTCTGGAAGAACAGTCAGTGCTCTTAACCTCTGAGCCATCTCTCCAGCCCCCACACTGGATATTTTAAAAAGTGAACTTTGTACAGTTTTTTTTTGGCAGTTTCTCCTTTATTTTTCGGACAGGACTGCCTGCTTTTTTATTTACTGCATCTGCTTCTCCATTTCAGTTTCATCTGAGAAGCTGTTAGTTTTTATTCAGTGAACTTTGTAATTCTTTGTAATCGGCCTTCGCTTCCACGTCCGTTTCCTTCTATATTTCAGTTGTCCTGGTTCTCTGTGGTTTTCTTCCTGTCCTTTGTAGCTCACTACCACTAGATCATGGCACTTTCTGGAATGTTCATACGTCTGAATAATGACAGCATTTTCAAGTGTTCCCAGTTTGTAAAACAGTTTCCGTTTCATTGAGAGAATGTACAACTTAATTCTCTGACATTCATGAATAATATGTCAGTTAAAATGTTATACAATCTAATGAAAATTACAATTACCATAAAGCAATACATCTATATGACTTTGGTACTACTTATAGTCATCATCCCTAGGAGACTTTTTGTTTTTACTATCACTCAACCTCAAGAGTATTTTTAGTTTTTCTTAAAATTGTCTGTGCATGATCAATTTGAAAACAGTATACTGTAATTTGTTTCCTAGGATGATTTTATTTATGTTTCTGTTTATAAATTTTGTCAATGATTAAGACAAAAATTAGATTTTACTTCTCTCCTTGTTGTAATATTTTAAATGAACAGTAAATTATTAACTCACAGAGAAGCCCAGTTGTAGACAGGAACTGTCTGTGTTCCACATACTCCTTACCTGGAAGCACGTGACTCCAGTTAACTCTGGGGAGATTGGGTTCAGCCTGCGAGCTTCCCAATTTGTTTTACACAGATAAGTGGATCCTTGTATATCTCTCCCTCTTCTCTCTTCTCTCTCCCTGTATATCTGTCTCTGTCTCTGTTTCTCTCCATTTCTGTCTCTCTTTAAATTGAAAATGGATTTTTTTCATACAATATATTCTGATCACTGTTTTCCCCACCTCCTCCCTTCCCAGATCCTCTCTGTATCCTCATTCATCCAACTCCACACCTTATTCCTCTCTGTTGCTGGAGAGGTCCCACCAAGCCCCGCAGTCCCACAACCCACGTATAAAATAATCACTCAGATGCTTATATTACTTAAAAACTGTATGGCCGTGGCAGGCTTCTTGCTAACTGTTCTTATATCTTAAATTAACCCATTTCTATAAATCTATATTGCCACGTGGCTCGTGGCTTACCAGCATCTTTACATGCTGCTTGTCCTGGCGGTGGCTGGCAGTGTCTCCTGCTCCACCTTCCTGTTCCCTCAATTCTCCTCTCCGTTAGTCCCACCTATACTTCCTGTCTGGCTACCGGCCAATCAGTGCTTTATTTATTAACATATTTGTCATACAGAACATCCCACAGCACCTCTCTCTTTAGAAAACAGGAAAATGCAAAAGCAAATGAGAACAGAACAAAACAGAGAAAGAAAAACAACAAACAAAGAAAAAGCATGAGAAACGCACACACATGCAGAGACACAGGCATACACAGAAAAGCCAGAAAAACACAGAAACGGAAACCATAATATGTAAACAAAACACTAGTAAGGTTAAAAAAAAATGCCCAGACAAAGCATAATGAGACCAAAAAAAAAAAAAAAAAATTTCCCAAAATACCACTGAGTTAGTTTTGTGTTGGCTGTCTATTGCTGGGCATGGGCCAGTCCTTAAATGTGGTTTGTATACCCAGTGAGACTCCCTTGGAGACACTAAGTTTCCTTCGTGAAGTTGTCATGTGGAGACAGCTTCTTGGTTAGGGATGGGAAATCATGTCCACTTCCTCCCCTGAGGTGCTGGGACCTCCTCTGGCTTGGACCCGTGCAGGCCCAGTGCATGCTGCCACTGTCTCTGTGGGTTCACAAGCCTTACACATTTCTTGATAGTGATTTTCTTACATATACATGGCATTTACTTTTTCACTTTCAAAATGCGATAGTCTCATAATTATTCCTAGTTGTTCGTAGTTAAGAGCATGTAATCATACCTTCTGTCTTCCCATGTGATGTAGTTTTCCAGCCAATATCAGCCTCTGCAAAACTCTACATGAATCCCTGTGCGGAATCAGAGTTCAAAACACCCAAACTTGATGGGAACATCGAAGTACAAAATATTGCCATCGAGCTGACGAAGCCTCAGGTAAGGTTCCCTTGGATACCTCTGGCTTTAATCAGCTTTGAATCCTGATTTTCAATTGCCCTTGTCATGATGGCCATTCTCTATGGTCTGGTGGTCCTTTTGTTTCATTCTGCTGACATTTGATGCAAAAAAAAAAAAAAAAAGTGGGTTGTGGGGGGCTTAAAAGAGAAATTTCAGACAGTTTCTATTAATCTGACCTTTTTCACAAATGATACTTGATCTTATTAAACTGTAGTGGATAATACTTCCTTTTAATTCATAATTATAGGAGAATTTTAGTGTGTTTTTCTACTCATTTTCTCTTCTCATCTTTTAGACTTTGTGTGTGTGTGTGTGTGTGTGTGTGTGTGTGTGTGTGTGTGTACCCATGTGTGCATGAGTATGGGGTTGGAGGACAACTTGAAGTTATCTCCCTCCACCTTGTAGGCTCTGGGAGTTGAACTCAGGTTGTCAGGCTTGGCACAAGCCTTTCCTCCCTAAGCATCTTGCCAGCCACCTTTTTAGTTTTTTTTAAAACTTTATTATCTATTTTTATTTATATATAGTGTGTGAGCCTCTGTGACTAGATGGGCTTGCAGGAGACAAAGGAGATGAGGTGAGAGTGTTGGGTTCTTTGAACCTGGAGCTCTTGGGGATTGTGAGCTGCCATGTGGGTGCTGGAATTAAACCCCAGGTCCTCGGCAAGAGCAGCCCCTGCTCCTGACCGCTGACTCATCTCTCCAACCCCATTGCCTCAGTTTTTAATAGCAGACACTCAAGTACCATTCCTTTCATTTTTAGAGCAACTGTCTTTCCTGTGTTTGTTTTGTGGTGTGACTATAGACTTGGAGGCTTTGGATAGCAGCCCTGGAGACCTGAACTGAGAGGACGAGGAGTGTTGATACCAGGGCGTTTAGTTTAATGCTGTCTAATAAACAGAATGTAAATGGCCTTTGTCACTTTAGCTTTTCTAGTAGCTACATTACCAAAGGGGAAAATAACCGCTTTTCGTCTGTTTATTCTTGGTGGTCCAGAACTCACTGTATAGCCCAGGATGGCTTTGAACTTGCAGCAATCCTCCTGTCTCAGCTTTCTGAGTACTAGGGTTATAGAGATGTGTGCCACCATGTCTAGTTTAGAACAAACCTGAATAATTTATTTTACTTAATGTTTCTATAATTTTATTTCATAACATTGTGCATATAAATTATAACTAGAATTTTGTATCCTTTCTCCCTAATGTCTTTGAAATTTGGGATGTAGTTTATTGTTGAAGTTTAGGCTAGACCCATTTCTCAAGTAACCCTTGGGTAGAATTGTATTGAGGAAAATTCAAAGGAAGCTAGACCTTATTCTGCTTGATCCTGGGATCATTCTCACCCATTTCTTGTGTGTTTCTCTTCATTTGAACTGTTTGTCAGGCTTACACAGCACAAAGTTGTGTTGGTAGTAAATTGAGTACTTAGATAGCTTCATCTTGCTTATGCATCCATTTTTGGAGCAGATTGAGAGTCAAAAATGAGGCAAAAAATTGGCAAAAATGAGGGTCCAGATGAAAAGCAGACAGGTTTAGAAACACAAATACAATCAATACTGGGAGACACACCATTTCACTATTGTATTTATTTCCTATATGTGAAAAAAAGGGCTATTATTGGTCATGTGACAGTTTGAATACCAGCACAGTTGTCTTTTATAGAAGAACTTAAAATATTGTACTTTAATTTCTAATTGATAATCTCAGGTTTAATCAGGTGTAGTTGGTATATTATTGAATTATCAGAGATTTTGTGGTTCTCTAGAAAAAGAATCAGATCTAATTTTTATTTGCATGTTCACTGTAACAAACCTAATTTTGTTCTTGTCTCATAGTACTTAAGTATGATTGACTTTTTGGAGTCACTGGATTATATGGTTAGAAATGGACCATATAGGAAGTACAAACCTTGCTTACCACTTCACACCAATTGTCGGCAGTGGTAAGTTAGAATTTGTTATTTTTATTTAAAAATTATTCTCCCCCCGTCTCTCTCTCTCTCTCTCTCTCTCTCTCTCTCTCTCTCTCTCTCTCTGTGTGTGTGTGTGTGCATGTGTTGTAGATGTGAAGATGCACTTGCCTGTGTGACTGTTTGGGACTGGAGGTTGATGTTGATGCTTTCCTCAATTGCTTCTCTAGTCTCAATCCCTATTTTTTGGGACAAAGTCTCTCCCTGAATCCAAACTGTCCCATTTCAGGTCTGCTGGCTGGCCAGCAAGCCCCTGAGCTCTGCCTTTTTGTTCCATTCCCCTTTCCCTCAGCACTGGGACTATAGGTGTGCACCAAAACCCAACTTTTACATGCATCCTGGGGATGCAAACTCAGGTTCTTGTACTTGCTTATCCAGCACAGGGACCACTGAGTCATTAGCTCTTGTTCTTTTATTTTATGAGAAATGAATAACTATATAGTCCGGGCATTCAGAGTTAAGAAACCTTTGAGGTCTAGTTGTCTAGACTCTTCCAAAACAATAAGAAAAGAGAGATTTTTTTCTGTCTGTGTTGCTGATGTTGTCCCCCCCCCCCCCCAAATGCCTTGTTGTACATTCTGCTTCTTGATTCCCAAAGTTTTGTCTTCGCATTCAAGACTTTGAGCATGTTTTTAAAAAGTCTTGTCAGTCATCCATACGGACTCAAGATTACAATCAGTAGAACACAGCCTACAGGCATGTTTCACTTACCAGTGGAGATCTAATATGTGATGTGCTTTTCATGGTTGTGTGGGCATCATGCAGTGTGAGCTAGGATAGCTATGACATCACAAGATAATAATTACAATTGTCTGAAGCCGTTGTGCTGTATGTGGTCTGCCATTTAGCAGGAAGTTGCTGCCCAGCATGTGACTGTACTGTTTTCCACATGCATCCTTTTGTGCTTTTGTGGGTTTGCTTTGGCATATCCTCTTCCTGGGTGTTTCTTCGCTTACTCTGTTTAGGTCAGAGAGTTGTCCTGGGGGCTTGCAGTGTTACTGTTGGAAGAAGGCAAAAAAGAAAACAAAAAAAATCAACAATGTGGTATCTCTGAAAAGTCAAAACTATATTCTTACATCCGTATAGTCATGTGTACATTAACAAAATTTGACTTTAGGTGGAAATATGCAATTGATTCTGTTCTTGAAGTTCATATAAGAAGATATACTCAGATGTGGTCATGGAGTAACATAAAAAAACACAGGCAGTTACTCAAGAGTTACAAAATTGCCTACAAAAGCAAGTTAACACAAACAAAAGTCTCAGAAGAACTACAGAAACAAATTCAGGTATGTTTTGAATGTTAGTATTGCTGTATGTCTGATCACCCTTTAATATTCTCTGTTTGTTTGTTTATTCAAGACAGGGTCTCACTCTATAGCCCTGGCTGTCCTGGAACTCACTCTGTAGACCAGGCTGAGTGAGATCTGCCTGCCTCTGACTCCGGAGTGCTGGGATTAAAGACCTTGGCCATCACACCCAGCTCTTTTAATATTCTTATGTATACAGTTTGAATTAGAATATAATTTGACAAAGAACAGGCTCATGGATTTGAGAAAAATTACATGAGAAAATAGAGTATTCTGTATTTTTTCTTTTCTTCCTTTTTATTAGCCAATAGTCCCTTTTCCCTAGCATAATGCCACAGATAGTAAAAGTGCTACAGACTATTTGGAAAAATGGGTTTGCTTCTTCTAATACTGTTTAGAAAATGGACATCAGACTCATTTGTTAGATCTTGTTTTGTTGATAAAAATCCCCATACTTATACAGTAGTGGTCTCTCCCTTTTAGAGCTTAAAGTATTATTTAGAAACAAAACAAAACAAAAACCCTTTCTTCTTTGAGAAAGGCTTGGGGCCTTCCTTGTGCCCTGAATACAGAATTTGCTTACTAGCATCTGGGGGCTGTTGCTGCCATCGAGTCACGGTGTCCAGGATGTGAGACCTGACTGGACTCTTGTACTTAGGGACCATGGCAGTCACCAGTGTGAGACGTCAGGAAGAGCATGGGTGTGGGAGCCAGATCGGGACTCAGGCGCTTGGTGCTTACCAGATGTTCTGGTCACAGACACAGGTTCCTCAGCTCCTGAAGTTGAGTGTTTCTCCTCAGGAATAAAGTGAAAACTACGTCTGTCTTACAGTCCTAAGAGATGTATAAATAACAGTCATGAATTACCTGAGATACGGGTCATCCAGTAAATGTTAGAGTCCCGGTTTCTCCTTTAGTTTATGTGGTGACTCGAGTAATTTACATTACCCTCCCCTTTTTGTAATGATATAGTGGTTATAAACTAATACAGAATAGGGGAGAGTAATAAGTAAGGATTTTTTACACACACACACACACACACACACACACGCACGCACGCACGCACGCACACACACACGCATGCACGCACGCACACACACACAAATACCTAAAACGAGTCTCCTTTTTGGGATTCTTTTTCAAATTTTATGTCTTTAAAATTAAGTATATATGCATGTTTGTGTGTGGGTTTGTACACATAAGTACAAAGTAGAAAGAGGCAAGAAAGGGGCATCAGATGCCCTGGAGCTGGAGTTAGAGGTGGTTGTGAGCTGCCAGAGTTGGGTGCTGGGAACCGAACTCCAGTCCTCTGCAGGGGATCCAGGGCTGTTTTCTAGCTATCTCTTCAGCCCTACATCTCCCTTTCTTTTCTTTCCTAAACCGTTTTTTTTTTTTTGTTTGTTTGTTTGTGTTTTTTGTTTTTAAAGAAAGGGTTTCTCTGTGTAGTTTTGGTGCCTGTTCTGGATCTCACTCTGTAGACCAGGCTGGCCTCAGACTCACAGAGACCCACCTGACTCTGCCTCCCGAGTGCTGGGATTAAAGGCGTGCACCACCGCTGCCCAGCCTTCTAAACGTTTTAAAAGGTGTATCTGTTTTATTTATGTGTGTGAGTGTTCTGCCTGCATATATGTCTGTGCACCACATATGTGCCAGGTGCCTGTGGAGGTCAGAAAGGGCATCGGGTCTCCCGTTACAGATGGTCGTGAGCTTCCATAGGGGTTTCGGGAACTGAACTTGGGTCCTTTGTTAGAGAAGCCAGTGAGGTCTTGACTTCTGAGCCATCTCTTCCACCCCAGCACAGCTCTCATCGTAAACATTCTTGTTTTTATGTGCAGTCATTTACAATGTCTCACAGGAAATAAAAAAAAAAACCACGTTATTTTCAAACTATTTAATCAGGATTCTGTTTCTTATAAAACTTTTCTTTCTCTTACTATGAAAATTAAAATAATTGAAAGCCTGCTGTACATTTTAGCTCGTGTTTTCCTTAGGCCACCACCAGTGTTCAGGCCTGGGTGAGTCCATCAGTCATAGAGTATGGTTTTTTGTCCAATCATTATTTCTCTTGTTTTGCAGGACTTGGAGAAGAGTCTCGATGTGTTTAACATAATTTTAGTGAGACAACAAGCACAAGTTGAGGTAATCATTTTGGTTAGCTGACTTTATTCTTTCTTAATCATGTTGATATTTATCACTACTCTAAACCCAGGGTGGAGAAATCTTCGTTCATGGGAAGTTGCTGAGGTTTACCCAAACGAGAATAGAGATCAGGTTCCTATTGCTTCGTTTAGTCTCTTGAGAAAACTAACTGGAAAAAAGCTGCTAACATGAGAAGGAAGAGCTTTCAAACTGTGTAATCTAAAATTTGTAAAAAAATAAATCTAAGTTCTCCATCATTCCAGCAACTCGAAACTTTGCAGTTAACATTCGGCATGAGGCCCGTGGTTTTCCTTATGACCTAACATACATAATTAAACAATTTTTTCCTTTCTTTTCTCCTGTTCCCTCTTATCTCTTCCCTTCTCCTGTCTTTCTCTTTCTTATTTTCCAAAATCAGAACCAATTTGTCTATAATGTTTTTTTTTCCTGCCTGTCCACCAGGATGTTGTGTACCTGTTCTTCTCTGTCATTTCTCTTCCTTTTCAATGATTAAAGATGAATTTCAGATTAAATAGAGCCTATAGAACCATTAGAAAACAGATCAGCAGAAGAAAGGCTGTGCTCTCGTTCCTTCACGTGTTGTCTGGAATGCTGAGCTACTACTGCCCATAGCTGCCTGCCTTTCCTTTCAAGTCCTTCCTAGAGCTCTCAAAGGCATACCACCCCTGCTCTGTGATGCTGGGGATTGAGCCATGCTGTATCATTCGGCTGTCTGTCCAGTCCATACTCATTTTAAAATGAGACTAAAGCACATGTACTTATTTATTTATCCAGCAAAAACTTAACGAATTTCTGTCATTCTAGATTATGGTTAAGTGTGTGGACGTGAAGGTCAGATGGTCCCAGTTGTACAGGCTTTTGATTTTGTGACCTGAGGCTAGCTGTTTAATCTCTTTCTGCTTTGGTTTTCTCATTTATAATGGGACCTGTGTCCTGTCCTTATTATGGGGGTATGTGATAATTCATTTAAAACACTTAGACTGTTATGGGCCCGGCCCTCAGGAATGACTAAGTAAGTGATTCTTTTCTCCTTCTTCTTTGTCATTTGTATTAGCATATGGGAGTGAGCAAAACAAAGAAACCCCTTCCAGTGGGAGAGAAGGATAATAAACATACAGTTAAACATAAACATAGAGTGCTGGGGCTAGACAGTGATGATAATTGGGATTGCAGTTTTAAACAGAAGGCCAGAGACATCTTCACTCAGAAAGGGAGATTGGACTGATGACCGAAGGAAGGGTGAGGGGGATGCCAGAGAGTTGTCCAAGGGCAGAGCTGAACCAGCAAGAGAGAATACATGGTCCCAGTTTAAAGGATTTGGGCTGGGAGCTCATCGGGCTCATTTAGGGGATGCTGTAACAGAGTGGGAGAGGGCGGTGGCAGCCACTGTGATGTACAGGAAGTGGCAGAGTGTAGTGGAAGTGGTTCTGCTGCTGGGAACCGGGAGATCACCATCTTGGGTAGGGTATTCTTAGGAGCAGCTGTGGGTTTGGGCTTTTATTCTGGCTTGGCAGGTCTTTAATATTGCTTTTGAGAAGCAGGATGTTGTAACTGGGCATGCTTTAGAACTCATCCTAGCTGCTTTGCAAACAGCTGTAGGAGAGAGGATGAGGGTACACATAGGGAGGCCAGTTGGTATTGAACTGATTGGGGATGGGTGACAGGAACATGGTGGTGGAGATTGGTTACAGTGGAATAGATACAGTGTGCCAGAGTCTAGATGTTTTGAAGGCAGAACCCATATTACCAGATATAGGTTAGATATGAGAGTTAGAAAGCCTTGGGTTACTTTGGTATATATAGATAGTTGAAAGTGTAGATCTGTCATCAGATGAGATGGGGAGGGAAGACTAGGTTGGAACAGCTTGGGTGTGGTGTGAGAAGATCAGAGTTCACATCAGATGCAGGAATGTGAACTCAGAGCTCAGAAGAGAAGTCTATGCTGCTTGTATCAGTTGAGGATGTGGTAGACCAGTGAGATCGAATAAAATCACCTAAGGAAGTAGAGGGGAGTTGCAGCAATTGAAAGTCTTCTGTTGTCATGCTCAGAGAGATGGCAAACAACTCAGAGGTGACCAGGGGGTGGTGCGGAGTTGAAGGGGGGAGCTGTATCAACAGCTCTAAATCCAGGCAGAAAAGGGCTGCCAGGAGAGTGACCTGATCACCTGTGACTACCTGTGACAGATGTACCTGAGTGACTGCTGAGCTTCAGACCCGGCCTGTTACATGTGTGGAATGCTTTCAAATAATCTTCCTTTCTTATTTCCTTTTTGGATGACTGACTGTCTCTGTCTGTCTGTCTTTCTTGCTCATTCTGTCTATACACAAACACTGCATGCAACTGTCTATATAAAATATATATAATACGAACACACAGTGTGTAGTATATATGCACATATATGTTAATGCTAGAATGAAAACACCCTGTTTAATACATCTTGATATCTTTTCCTATCTGTTTCTCTCTTCACTCTTGAATGCTTGCACTCATGGGTGACATGAGACAAACACTGAACATATTCCCCCTGCTTAGCCTTATATTCAGTCATCAAACCTCCTCTTTCATTATAGAACTTAACTTTTTCTTTTGAGTTCTCTTTCGTATTGTTTTTACTTTTTATTATGGGATACTTAAGTATGTTAATGATTTGGTATCCATTGAAAAGTCTTTTGAAAGTGAATTGGCAGATTGTTAAAATCAGGGAATGAGAAGGTAGAGTCTAAATCATTTACCCCTTTTCTTCATACTTGTTTTCTGGTTTTTGAAAGATGGGCTAAGAGAAGGATCAGTAGGAAGTGCATTAGGATTTATTTCAGGCCAGAGGTGAGATGGGATTTAAGGACCGTTTCTGTAACTGTCTCCCTCCCGCCGTGAACTAGTTAGCAAACCAGTAATGTGTGTAAATTCTGAAATGCACTTTTTAGATTACTCCATCATGGATGCAGAAGCATCTTCCTTTAAAGAATCCTTTTCATTTTATAAACCTGCTCTTCTAGTGTCTCCTTAGTCACCTGCACATTACAGTACATAGGGAAATTTGTGGAGTCCTTAGCTATAGCTAAACAGTGTGTCTTCCCCCAAATTCTATCAGTAGGTGTGGGAAGTAGGTTATCTGTCGGTCGACCACACTATCCAGCCCATACTGTGAGCATCATTTCAGAAAGAATTGGCCTCCTCTCCTATCTTACTCTATTGAAGCATTAAACAAAATTGACCATACTTATACTTAACAATGAACAGAGTGTTTCTTTGGAATGAATCTTCAATTTTTATTTTTCAGGTCATTCATTCTGGGCAGAAATTAAGGAAAAAGTCTACTGAGGCAGGCGAGAAACGTGGCTGGTTTAGTGGGTTTTGGGGAAAGAAAGAATCTAAGAAGAAAGATGAGGACTCATTGATCCCTGAAAGTAAGTCTCAAGGCAGGCAGTCATCATTCACTGACAAGGAACAGCCATGCAGATTCTGTTTCACATGCCCAGCAGAGGAACATGTGAACACATAGGACAGGCTATGGAATTGATTTGTTTTTCTACCTGGAGTAGAACTTGAAAGTTCTTGAAAAATGACTTGTGAGATATTTAACATGTTCATGCTTAGAGGTCTCAGTGTTCTGTATTCCTTTTTGTTTAACTTTTAGATGGATTTTAATGACAAGGTAAGTTTTGAAATTTTTAGCGAATTTAAAAATGTGTATATCTGAGGACTGAATTTCCTTAGTGGTGAGTGTCTTTTTGCAGTTTCTTTACACGAACAGTCATACATGTGGACTTTTTTTCCCCAACATAATATTTTTATTGATTATTTTTAAAAAAGTTGTCTTTAAAACCTTAGCCATTCATTTCCTAAATGACCGTCTTGTCTCGTAGCCATCGATGATCTCATGACTCCGGAGGAGAAAGACAAGCTCTTCACTGCCATTGGCTACAGCGAGAGCACCTACAACTTGGCTTTGCCCAAGCAGGTAGGTGTCGGGTGCCTTCACAAGTGTCTTCATTCACTTGCTGGGTTATCTTGAGTTGGGCTAACTTAGTGATGCTCTAAGTAGCTACTGAAAACGTGTTGTCCTTAGTTTGGTTGCCTCATGCTGTTCTGGAGCCTTCCCAGTCAAAAGTCCTCAACTGTAGGACTGCTTGATTTAGTGAGTAGAGGAAGAGCCTGGTGAAAGTCCTTGCTAGAGCGTGCCGTTGAATCTTTGAGGCGTTTTTTCTTGTGAAGTTTAGCGCATAGCAAGAGTGAACAGTTCAAAAGCATTCTGTGTATTTGACAGGTTGAAAAGTCACTGGCTACAGGGACTGCCAGTGTCAAGGTTTGCAATATTGCAGCCATCCTAGAATCCCCACAACTCCCCCATCTCTTCCCCAGATATAACCAGCGTCCTAATCTGTACCACGGTCACTTCTTTCCTTTCCTTGGGTGTTTTGCTATGGACACCGTGATTTTGTTCTGCGTATTTTTTCATCTTTCTGTAAAGGGAAGCACAGAGCTTCCTCTTTCTCTTGCCTGCCACTGTCCTTGGAGCCATCTCTGCCGTTTTGCTCCTAATGTATTTTATTCATTTTCATTGCTGTGCAGGAGTCTATCATTTGAAAATACCAGAACTTAATTATTAGTGCTTTTGTTGAAAAGCATCTGGGTGGTCTTTATTTTTAGTTCGCTTGCCCCCCCCCCACCTTTTTTTAAACTGTGTGTTTTCATTCCCACTGAGTAAATACCTAGGAGTGAAATTGCTGGGTCATAGGGTAGATGTATATATAACTTGAAACAAGAAGTTCCCCACACATCACTCATTGTGATGGCCATTCTTCACATGTTTACTTTGAGCCATTCTAAGGGCATGGCGTGCAATCCCACTGTATTTTTAATTTCTATTTTTCCTGATAATGATGTTGAGCATGTTTCCGTGGCTCGTTGGCCCTCCTGGGTGATCATTTGTAAGTGCCCACCTTAAGTGAGGTGAGGAGGTTTGTCCTCCCACGCTGACTGTGGAACTCCTTGTGGGTTTACTTACAGGTCTTGTATCTTGTGCTTTTGGGAAAACATGCTACTGTGGTACCGTTAGGGATTATGTTGACTAGAGATGATTTGGGGGAGATGGAAAGTGTCATCGAGTTGCATCTTAGGTCCCCTCATTGCTCTGTCTCCAACATTGCCTTTATTTCCCTTCTCTTGAGTGATGTCTGCTGTTTTCTTCCCTCTAATGAAGATCTGTTTGTAATTAGTTTCCTAAATTTTTGTTTTTTTTTTTTCTGAAAATAACTATTGTTTTCCCATGTGTCTTAAGGATACTCCCCCCACCTTTGTGTTTAAGATTCTAGGTTGTTGATTCCTTTTTAAAAAAGAGTTTGAGTCTATAATTCTATTGCTGTTTGGCTTACACTGTTTGTCAGTACATTCATCTGTGAGCTGTACTGTATCCAAGTGACATTTATGTTCATTCATTTCCTTTGTATGTTGTTTTAATCAATGAAGGGCATTTTTATTTACTTAAATTTTTCATAGTACAATTTTCAAATTTTCCTGTATTCTTGAGAATTTCATATAGGAATACAATGAAATATGATCAAATCCATCTCTATTTCCCTCTTCCACCTCCCCCATACCCCCAAATGTCCCCCTCCCAACTATTACTGTTTTCCTCTTTCATCCCCCACATTGTTGTCTGAAAACTCACTAAGTCCACTTAGTGTTGCTCATGTAAGATACGGGGCCATTGAATGGAGAAAGGTTTTTAACTCTTTCAGTTTTCAGCATTTACTGTGGTATAAATTTACACTTGCTCTTGTTCACGTAGTTTGACTGTCAAAGGTCTCACCAGCGTGAATAGTTTCTGCCACAATGCTTCCTCACAATGTGAGCCGTGCCCTTGTGGTGTCCTCTGTCCCCCTTTTCAGCTCTCTGCGTTTCAGTCTTTCGGCTCTTCATTTGGAGAGTTTCCTCTGATTCCCTCTAGCTGTTTGTTCCCGGGTTTCGACCAGACCAGGCGATCGTGTTTCCTCAGTGCTGCTGCCTTGTGCTAGGACCTGATTCCCGGTGTCTTCCCGGCGAGACTCAGTTCACAGGCTGTCTTCATGCTCTTAAAAGTTCACACGCTCTGAGGGGAAGCATGTCCCCAAATTCTTTTCCTCAGCTAGAAGATTGGTTACATGCTGAGTTTGCTTAAATGGAAGCTTCTCAGTGGAGATTTTCTTCCTCTAAAGGATTGTCACTGTTTCTGTAAAACTAAGCAGATGAGCTTGGATCGTTTGTAAGTGTGCTGTCTGTCCAAGAAGCCTCGCATTGAGTTTTCTAGTCTTGTTTAATTATGGAGAGTATGTAGAATCTGTAGGTGCTGGAACTTCAGAGCTTTTGTTGAGTCATTTGATGATTCGACATATTTAAGATGAAACCATGAAAGTCAGAATTCATTCACATGATAACCATTTTCATTCATTCCTCTGTTTAGTATGTGGCCCATATACTGACTCTGAAGTTGGTGAGCACCTCTATTATAATAAGAGAAAACAAGAATGTTCCAGAAATCCTGAGAATTCAGATAATTGGCTTGGGTACCCAAGTATCCCAGCGACCAGGAGCACAAGCACTTAAGTAAGTTTTTAAGAAGTTAACTTCATTTTCATTTACATTTAGGATTTTAGGCTCCAAATATATATTTGGTTTTTTGAGACAGGGTTTCTCTGAGTAGCCCTGGCCATCCTGGACCTCACTCTGTAGACCAGGCTGGCCTCAAACTCAGAGAGATTCGCCTACCTCTGCCTCCCAAATATTAGGATGAAAGACATGCGCTACCACTGCCCAGCTCAAATATGTAATCTTATGCAGCATGAAAGACAATTTGTTTACGTTTTATGGTGAACGGTGTAAGTCACTGTTCTATCTTTCCTCCTTGCCTCTGCAAGTGTTTGTCAGGCAGTGTTTTATTAGAGTGTGTGCACACAACAGCTCTTCAGTGTGTAGTACATTTCTGTTTTCGGGACTTTTACATTGCATTTGGTAAGAGTATATACAAAAAATTAGTTCAAGACCATTTAACACATTAGACAACTTACCGTGGAGCATGGTGTGGAATGCCCACAGGTAGACTGCACGGCTCAGTTGTGGGCAAGAGTAACCGAGACAGTAGGAGGTAGAGGCAGCTGGATGGGAAGGATGCCAGGAGAAACAGGAGGAGGATGTGGGAGTGGTGTGGACCCAGGATGATGGTATTATCTGTGTTTAAACACCGTGACCAGGACATGTGCCATGTGCTGGGGTTGACTAACGTGGGTTTTCATGTGGATGGTAAAGAGGTAATAAGACAGTGACTGACAGCAGCAGAGGCAGGTTTTGTAGGTAAACGAAGGCTAGCCTAAGAAGATGAGCTGTGACTTGGGCATAGGGCTGGTTCTCAAAGGAATTTCAGAGGAATAGCTATCACTTCACCTGTTACATGCTTGCTTTTTCCTTATTGGATAGGATAGAAGCAAAATTAGAACACTGGTACGTCACAGGCTTGCGACAACAAGACATTGTGCCATCACTGGTGGCTTCCATTGGTGACACTTCATCGTCCTTGCTCAAAATTGAGTTTGAAACCAACCCTGAGAACAGTCCTGCTGACCAGACTCTGATCGTTCAGTCCCAGCCTGTGGAGGTCATCTATGATGCTGTAAGTGTAGACAGAAAGTGACTTATTAAAGCTGTTGGGGAGCTGGCTTAATACGTAAGTGCACTTGATATGCAAACACGAGGCTCTGAGTTCGAATTCTCAGCATTCAAGTAAAACATTGGCATGGGCATGCATGTGCCTGTAACCCAGCACTGTGGGAGGTGGGCAGGAGGTTGCTGGGACTTGTTGGCTGCCAGCCTAGCTCCATGTTCAATGAGAAGCCCAGACTCAAGGGAAGAAGTCAGGAGTAACAGAACAGGACGGCGTGTTCTCCTCTGGCCTCTGCACATGTGCATGGGTGCACTCACCTGCACACGCACATGATTATATATTCCATACACATACACCATATACACACACACACAAAAGTTTTTAAGTTTTTTCAGTTGAAAGAATGGCTCAGTGGATAAAGGCACTTGGCCGTGCAAGCCTGATGACCTGAGTTCAATTGCTGGAACCCATGTAAGGGCAGCAGAGGAGAACTGACTCCACAGAACTGTCCTCTGACCCCCCTCCATGTGCTATGATATGTTTGTGTGTGCCTGTGCACAAGCACTCACACACAGATGATGAGATAAAGTTGAAAAGATTTTATATTGTAGTGGAACACACATGACAAGATTTACCATCTTACACATTTGTGGTAAGATCGTGGTTCAGTTTGTTTAGCACATTCACAAATGTACTAAGTTGCTTTTACAGCTGATCTCCAGAATGTTCTTCATCCTATAAAATCTCTGATAGTTGTATATTCAGGTTTTATACGTAGGTAAGAGTGACCAGCTTTCCCCTTGTTTCTCCTCCAAATGTCAGAGCATGGCAGAATCCAAGTACAGTGTTGAGTGATGGATTTACTCTAACTGGAGGCTGAAACCAGAGGTCATGTCATTTGCTAGTACCACATGCCACTTAGACCTCTTGCCACTGCCGTGAAATGTACAGGTTTTCCTCTCTCCAGTAAGCTCACTAGGCTCTCCCATGCTCACAGTTGTCCCTCCCTCTTGAAGGGAATGCAGAGAGTATCTTTGGATTCCTTAGTTCAAAGCCTCAGCTATTTATGATTGAGGTAAATCCTTTAGATTTAAAACATAGATTTGACATCTAACCTGTTGTGTTTTAAAATTCTTTTACAGAGAACTATCAATGCTGTAGTTGAATTCTTCCAGTCAAATAAGGGGTTGGATCTTGAGCAGATTACATCAGCCACATTGATGAAGCTGGAAGAAATTAAGGAGAGAACAGCTACAGGTGACATTTTAGTGTGTCTCTCTGCACCAGCTCAACTTGAAACATGTCCATCGCAATGGAAACACTGTGTTTAAAGTAGTGGAGGTTGTCTTATTTCTGTTTTAAAATTGGGCTGTGTTCTATGGCTAACTCAGGCTTGTATAAGTTGTTAGACTGCCCGGGAAAGAGAGTAATGGAGAGACAAATGCATCTGTCTGCCTTACACCCAAGAACCTGTGCCTTCAGATGATCTTGAGGTGACCCTCCTTCTCCTTCCTCCAAACCATTCACCATGCTGTGCATGCCTGGTTTAAAGGACGCAGCAGACTATTTCATCAGGCTGCCTAGACAAATACTAGTTACCTAGGATTTACTGTATTGTGTAATTACGCTATGGGACGTTTGTTTCCTGTCAACTCAATGCAGTGTTTACTTCACACGATGAACTGAGACTCTACTTTTTGACAGAACCGACACTAATACCTTTCAAGTTAAATTCTTAGTCTTTGTGGTAACGGTATCACCATGTAGTTCAACTTGACCATATCATTTTTTCCTGGCCTTCTTTTAGGACTTACACATATTATTGAGACCCGGAAAACTCTTGATTTAAGGATCAATCTAAAGCCTTCATATCTAATAATTCCACAGACAGGTTTTCACCATGAAAAGTCAAATCTTCTCATTTTAGATTTTGGTACTTTCCAGGTAGGTGTATATGTACTTTTTTCTTTTTATCTTTGACAAGTTTGCTAACTGTATGTCTGACAGCTTGCTGTTTTTAAGTTCACTTAAATTAAGCCTAGACTTATTTCACACATATTATATGGCTGCCTAAACAAAGAAATGTCATTAGAAATTCCTGTAATGGCAATAATTTGGCACTGAGGACTGGATGGATGATTTTTCTGTTTTCCTACCTAATAGGGGAGAAACCATCTTAGTTTTCATGGTTTATAGAGTTTAATTTTACAGTGTCATTTTTTGGGGCCATATATTTTGACAGGAAATTATCTCTATATATGTGTAATATACATCATTTATGTCATATATGCACATACAATGTTATATTATGTATCTATATATCATAAATGATACTTGATTGCTCTAAGCAACTAGAGTAGGGTTTTGGATTTTGCATCTTGTTGAATCTAAGCATTTGGCAAAAGGTCACAGTTAAACTGAATTGAGCCTTGATTCCATCTGGGAAGGGGAAAAGGAAGTAGGTTGGAGCTGGTCCTAATGGCTTCTTTCATGGTAGTGTCGAGAAGGTGAGGAGTTCAAGGTGGGCTGTAGGAGAGCTGAGCTATAGTTGGCAGTACCTACCTCTTAGGAGTCAGACAGAGGAAGGAGCTTTCCTTCTGGACAGGACATTTGATGTAGACAGCTATGCAATTGGCTCAGTGAGTGCGAATGTGCTCAGCATCTCTTACACAAGCATAACAGACGTGGTGAGGTAATGTACTCCTAACGAACTGCTTACAAATCACCAGGAAATTAGACAGAATATGAGCTCATTAAGGAAGTCTCCTGTCTTCAGTTAGAAGTTTTGAAATTTGACCAAAGTATGTAATATGTATACTTTTATGTTATGTAAAAAATTCAGTTTTTTTCTTTGTTCCATTTTTAGCTCAACAGTAAAGACCAAGGTACACAGAAGACAACTAATTCATCTCTGGAAGAAATAATAGACAAGGCATATGACAAGTTTGATGTGGAAATAAAGAGTGTACAGTTGCTCTTTGCAAAAGCAGGTCAGCCACTGCTCAGCTCTTAGGGCGGTCAGATTAGCTCCAGTAGCTGTGGGAGTGTACATATATGCATTATTAGGCTTGGCAGTGTGTGTGCATGGGTCTGTCTGCTCCTGGGTATCAGTCCCAGCCACTGTCCTGTACACTTTTCCTGCTGCTCACTTCAGTAGGAGTGGCCCAGTGCAGGATGTCACAGTTATAACAGACTATTAGTCCTAGGGTACCCAGAATTATTTGATCCTCAGTTTGTGCATGGCCTCTGTCTGTAGAATGACTATGAGCTGTCAGAACACAACAGAAGTTACAATTGGTTCAAACTCTTCTGTTCTAATGTTTTGAGATGTTTCCGTGTTCTCCATGCTGCCTTTATTTGAAAATATGTACTGTTTTAGTCCAGTCTTTATTTTTGCATTGTTATAACTACTTTTATAGGTACCTGAGAAACATATATTTAAAGAATACTATATCTAAAAAAATACTATGGTAAATGTCATTGATCCAAAAATCCTAAATGTGAGCTATTCCAAAATCTGAAACATTTTGAACGCTGATATGATGCCACAAGTAAAAATCCCAAATGTAATCTCAGATATGGGCCACACTTAAAGCATACATGCCCTGCAGATGCCAAATGGCCCTTGAGCTACATGTAGGATGTGTCTGTAACACAGGTGGACTTTGTGATTAAACTTAGGTCCCATTCCCAGGATATCTCACTATGTATACGGACGTAGTCTCAGATCTGAAATTTAAGATATCTTCTCTGCTCTCCCATGTTTTCACTACAGATACTCATCCTGTAGATACACTCATAAAACTTAAAAATAGTTTATGTTCTCATTGGTGTTTTCTGTTGCTTGTGTATAGTTTTTTGGTCCACCATATTCCTTTTGTTACTAGAAGAAGTAAGTGTTGATTAAATATCTTTGAGCATGTCCTTTTGTGGAAAGTCACCTGAGGATGTAATCTCTGCATGCAGAGGCCATGCTCTACCCTGCATAGTGAGCTCTGTTAACATGAAGATAACATATCTGCTTGGTGCCTGTCAGGAGCCTCAGAGGTTCTGAAAGGGGAGTATTTACATAGACCATCAACACTGTCTTCCCCTTTGCATGTCCTTACAAATAAGTATTTGAACAATGAGTTCTTCAGTCCCTGTCATGGATAAAGGTCTGCATAGAACTATGTTAGCCACGTGGGAAATCTGTCTTTAGAATCTTCTTTTTGGAAAAATAGTGGTTATTACAAATGCAGTCTTTTTTGATAATTTTTTTTGTCTTCTACCAATCTGTGTTAAAATACAGATGATTTAACTTGTATGCTGAAGGAAGTAAAAATTATTCATTAAATTTGTTAAGTATTTTCTAGCAATGTAATATTTTGCACAGAATATCTGATAATTTTAATAAGTTATTTAATATTTAAATTTTTATTTTTAAAGAGGAAAACTGGAAAAAGTGTAGATTCCAACATCCATCAACTATGCACATATTGCAACCCATGGATATTCATGTTGAGTTGGCCAAGGCAATGGTGGAGAAGGATGTTAGAATGGCCAGGTATGTATGAGTCTTTTGTATTAGAAATCAACATCTATATTAGCTACTGAAGTTTAAGGAAACAGAGATGGATATATGTGGGAGAGGAAATAACAGTGATTATTCTATCTTATAGCACAAATACACCCTTTAAAGAAAAATACTTATTTGTATAGTATGTTGTGCTGGCTAGTTTTATGTCAACTTGACACAAGCCATAGTCATCTCAGAGGAGGGACCTTTGTAGGCAGAAGTTTCTGTGTGTCTGGCCAGCAACTCCCAAATACCTAGCAGCCGTTTCCCAAGTAATTGACTCAGGGGCTTAATATTACTTATGAGTGCTTGGCCAGTGGCTCAAGCTCATTACTAACTAGCTCTTACACTTAAATTAACCCATAATTCTTATCTATGTTTAGTCACGTGGCTTGTTACCTTTTCTCAGTGTGGCATTCTCATCTTGCTTCCCCTGCTGCTAGCTGACAATTCCTGACTCCACCTTTCCTCTTCCCAGAATTCTCCTAGTCTGCTTGCCCTGCCTTTACTTCCTGCCTGGCTATTGGCCAGTCAACGTCTTATTAAATCAATTCGAGTGACAAATCTTTATAGTGTACAAGAGGATAATCTCACAGCATTTCCCCCTTTTTGTCTAATTAAAAAGGAAGATTTTAACCTTAATTTAGTAAAATTATATAAAACAAAAACACTTATTAAGTAAGAATTACAGTAACAATATCTAATCCATTTGCATTTGGCAAAATTAGAGAAAATACTTAATTATCTATCTTATCTTGGTGAGTCTAAAGTTTTATATCTAATTCACTTTCTATTATAACTAAGAAAATCTAACAAAATATCATCACAAACCTTAATTGAGAGAATGTCTCCATAAGATTGGCCTGTAGGCAAGCCTGTAGGGTATTTTCTTAATTATTTATTGGTGAGGGAGGGTCCAGCCCATTGTGGATGGGACCACCTCTGGGCAGGTGGTCTTGGGTTCTATAAGAAAGCAAGCTGAGCAAGCCAGGGGAAACAAGACAGTAAGCAGCACTCTTCATGGCCTCTGCATCAGCTCCTGTCTCCAGGTTCCTGCCCTGCTTGAGTTCCTGTCCTGACTTCCTTTGATGATCAACAGTGATATGGAAGTGTAAGCCAAATAAACCCTTTTCTCCCTAAGTTGTTTTTGGTCATGTTGTTTGATCACAGCAATAGTAACCCTGACTAAGCCATATGTTGTCTCTCTTACTTCAGAATTCATATTTAGATTTTTACATTCTATAAAAATTGGTTATCTGAGATTCTGAATGTATGAAAGTCAAGATTTAATATCAATGAAATAAAAATCTCAAAGGAAATTTTTTTTGTTTTGTTTTTGTCATGAAACCACATACAATCCCAAGGAAAGTCTAAGGGAATAAAAAGTAGAAAGTAGATTTTGAGTTTAGTATATTCTCATGAAACAGAGTTTTTCTAAAACCAGATTTTGTGGTTGTAACATACATATGTCTGCATGAGGTCATCATTGCAATTGAGATAACATATTCCTCATCTATGGAAGGTTCCTTGAACCCTGCCTTCCCTTTTTCCCGTTCCTACTTCTCTCCTTGGAAAATATTGGTCTGTTCCCTGATATGAATATTTGGTAGACTTTTCTAGAATTTCCCATGAATGAAACCATAAGATTTTAACTTTTGTTTGGCTTCTTCTAATCTGATTAAGATTCATCATGTGATTACTTAAATGTTCTGTCAGGAGGTCCTTCACAGGCTTAACATGTTCTAGGGCTACAGTTTTCTTTTAGAGAGAATTTAAAAATTGTATAAGCTGTTTTGGATGATCTTTTCTATGTTTGAAGTGTTTTAGGTAAGCACTGCATGTTTTGAATTTGATCAGCTTGGCTGTTGAGCGTAAAACGTGCTCACAGTCTTTGTTACCTTCTAAGGCATTAGGAACAAAATGTGGACGTTTGCTTTCTGGTTCCAGATACAAGCAGTTAGTGCCTTTGTTTCTCTTTGTTCCTCATCAGTCTGACTGGAGGTTATCAGTTTCCTTCTGGAAGAGCCAGCTTTTGGGTTCCATTATTTCTCTATTTTGTTTCTATTCTTTAATCTTCATGACTTCCATTCTAGGTTTATTACAGTTTTTTTTTTTTTCTGCGCACTTGTCTGCATTTCATTCTAATTTTCTAGAAGGAGGCCATTCATTAGAGACCTTTTTTTTTTTTTTTTTTTTTTTCCTAATAGTGACAATTTGTACTAAGAATTTTACTTAAAACCTGTTGCATTGAATGCCAGCCAGTAACTCTTTTAAAAGTTAGGGATCTGCAGGCTTGTTCACAGCTTAGCCAGGCAGCCGGAGGGTCAGCTGAACAAGCTTGTGAGCAGCCTGTGGTCAGGACACTAGGAGATAGACACGAGGAGACAGACACGAGGCAGCCACATAGTGTAAGGAGAGATGATATAACAACTGCCAGAGCAGGCTGGACACTCAGCAGAAAAACAGATGACCTCAGGGAGCTTACATTTTAACCCGAAGGGACAGGAAATAAATGTCACATGTCATCTATCAGGTGCTGCCAAGTGTAACGGATAAACAGAGCAGGGCAAGACAAGGTGATAGAGAGCGATGGGGCAGACACTCTGGGATTAGTAGAAAGAAGTCTTAGATGCCGGGAAATAAAATACATAATGTGGTTTTGGTTTTTAATAGTAGACAATTGTGTTCAAAAGGACTTTTGTAATGCATTACTTAACTTTAGGCTATGTGTGTTAGTGTACTCTCCTAATCATAGCACCTAGAAGGCAGAGAGTCTGTGAGTTGAGGCCAGTCTGATCTGCATAGCAAGTTCCAGGCTAGCTGGGCCTACATAGTGAAACCCTGTTTTTAAAAAAGTTCATTTAAAAAGGTTTACTGCTTAAGGAAGATAGATTTAGATGGTCTGGAAAACTGGCTTACAGAGAACTTCTGTTCTCTAAGTGTGTCTAAGTATGATGGATTCAAACATGGCTGGCCAGCCATTGACCTCACCACGTCATTTCCTGCCTATTCGCTTCCCCTCCCTGAGACCTCACTCAAATTGTATTTTTAGATTTAAAGTGTCAGGAGGACTGCCTTTGATGCATGTGAGGATTTCTGACCAGAAGATAAAAGATACGCTGTGTTTGATTAATAGTATACCCTTGCCCCAGAAGTCATCCACACAGTCTCCAGAGAGACAGGTGAGTAAGTGATTGTAGTAGAAAGGCCAAGGTGATTTCAGAAAACCACACCTTCAGAGTAGTGGTGATAGTTTAAGGACAGGCTTTCTAACCAATAGGATCAAAGATGCAGAAACGGGGCCTGCACAGAGACAGGGGAATCTCTGCTTTCAAGGCCAGCCTGGTCTACATAGCAAGTTGAAGGCCCACTAGGGCTACCTAGTGAGACTCTGCCTCTAAAGAAGTAAACAAACGTAAAAAACAACAGAAATGAAAGGAAAAGATCACTCACATTTATAAAATATACCTTATATAGAACTAGGAATATAAGGCTTTAAAATAAGCTTGCAAATAAAATACCAACTTGAAACTGTTCTTTTTCGGTGAGTCTTAAATGTTCTGGGTCACTTTAATGGGAGTCATCTTCATAGCTTGAAATAAATGTTGGATTTACATTGGCTTAGAAAAGAAGTTTGAGAAAGTTAGCTGACGATGATGCCATTATCGAGGGCCCTGTGATAAACGTGAACTTTCATATTGTTGCCCACAGCAACTGCATGATACACAAAGACTTACTTACTTGATTCGTGCATCATTTTATCTTTATAAATTTTAATACTTTGTAAATTCCAGCTGACTCTTACTTGACAAGTGACTTAGTTCCTTAAAGATCTGACTGTGATGTATGTACATATCTTCCCATCTTCCTCTGTCCCCTGTTGCTTTTTGGGATATAGAAAGACCTCATCTGTAGTATTTAATCCTTCTTTTCAGCGTGTATTAAAAAACCTTTTGTGTTCTTTGTTAGGTAGCCTCGATTCCTGTTCTTTCAGGTGGGACGAAAGGTCTTCTTGGCACTTCCCTGTTGCTAGATGGAATGGAATCAGGTGAAGACCAGAAAATACTGTTTCTCTGTGACGCTAACCTACACACGGTTATGTAGCGAGAGTGTTTCCAGAAAGCAAGGGGTCCTGAAAGCACCATTGTAGCTGTGCTGCTAACCAACACTCACGTCTCATTGTTGGATAAATGAAGAAGAGGTTTTGTTGTTTTTTTTAAGGGAGGGTGATGGAGTTGACAGTGTTTTCCAAATATTTAAATAAGTTATTGTATTTCTCTGTGATACTTTTCTCTAACCAGGGCTAAGTGATGTATTAAATTAGAATATAGAATGTAAACGTAATAGAGACAAGGTCATATCTAACAAGGTCAAGGCCTGGCCACTCTGGTTTCAATTGTGGTGGTCACATGCTGGTACATGTAGATGATGCCCAATAAATATTTTACTGAATGGTTAGTGAATGAACTAAAGTGAAGAATGAGTCACTTCTGGAAAGAATGTAGATTACTATTTGGTTTAAGTTTTATTACATGCTAGTTCTAGTCACTTTGGGACTTGAAAAATTGCAAATATTTAAGTCAGAATATGAAGATTCTTGTATGAATGGACTTTGTTAGGTCTAGGCTTAGTGTCCAGGTGGGTTCTCAGTGAATACTGTCTGGGTTAATGCATGTCTCTTTGCTTTAGATTCTGATGACGAGTATTTTGATGCTGAGGATGGAGACTCGCAGACTGTCAGAACTGTGAAGGCCTCAGAACTGAAAAAAGCCCCTGAGGTTCCAAATGAGGAGCTGGTTAATCTTATGCTCAAGTTTGAGATTAAAGAGGTGTGTGTTTTCTGTTCATGAACACATTCCTGTTGGTCTTCTATACTGGGAGCTGACCTCAGCCTCAGGTGCATTAAAAATGTGGTGTTCTAGTTTCCTTTCCGTCAGCTGTGCCTTTCTACACAAAGGCACACACAGTTTCAGAACCATGAAGATTATTTTAAAAAATGGTTTAAGGGGATCAATGTGTGTGTAATCTTTTCTGGAAAAGCTCAGGTCTCTTAATTAGGGTTTGCATTTCTGCATAAAATTTCTGTTTTTGTGTGTGGATGTATATCTCACCCCCCATCCAGTCCTAGCTCTTTTAATTTTTTTTAAGACAGAGTTTTGCTGTGTATTCCAGGCTGACCTTGAACTCACTGTCTCACTATGTAGCCCAGGCTTTCTTTGAACATGTGACTTTCTTCCTGCCTGCAGCACTCCCTCCTGAGTGCTGAGATTATAGGCCTGTGCTTCCACATGCAGTGAGACTTGCCCTTGAGCTAAATAGTGTTGGCCATTCTTGTGTATGTATAACGTGGAAAATGTTAGCAAACAAAACTTAGAAACTCTTTTTCTTTGCCTTTAAAAGTCATTTTTAGAGGGGGGGAGTGAGAGGAGGGCGGGGAGGGGGAACTGTGGTTGGTATGTAAAATGAAAAAAAAAGAGTCATGTAGAAAGCCATGTAGGTGGCATAGGCCTATACTCCTAGTTATCCAGAAGGCTGAGGCAGGAGGATTGCTGGATTCAGGCTCTTCTGGAGATATAAACCATCCTGGTCAATTTAACAAGACCCTGTTCAAAACAGCAAACAAAACAAAAGGAAAAAAAAAAAAACCAAACCAAAAAAGTGTGGGGGTGGGACTGGCTGGAGACAGAGCTGGGTGCGGGATGTGTGGGGCATGGTGCTTTCTAGCTTCAGTCATGGGACCTGTTTTTAGAGTGGCCACACAGAAAAAGAAAACCTGATGTGATGTTCACAGCATATTTTGGGGGTAAAGGAGATTTCGGTGCACAGGCATTTGATTCCGTTTAGTTACATGTACACACTTTCTTTTATGAATGATGGTATTCATCTCCAGGTTGGTGGAATTGCAGTTTTTCACCCTCCCCCTTGCTTTCCTGTGTTTTAAATTTTTATAGTAACTTTTATCACTTCGATAATAAAGTGCAAAGTAATACAGAGGTGTTCATGGTTGACTTTGATATTCCAGAATGACAGCCTTTCCTAACTCATCATGTCAGATTTGATACATCTGAATCTTATTGATATTTTCTTAGTCTGTTTCCTACCCTTGGCTTTTGACTTGTCTCCTTTTTTCATAATTTGACCCACAGTAACAGAAGAGCCCTTGACCTCTGTCTTCAAATGCTTCCAGGTGGTCACTCTTCTCTTCCACTGCTGTGCCACCCCAACCACCATCATTTCTTACCTGTCTTTTAAAAAGTGCCACACCTGTTTTAAATATTGTGGAAATGCACACTCTTACTTTTTGCTTTACTGGGACCGCGACTCTCAGAAGAATCCATACATTTGTTTTTTTCTAAGTTAAAAAACAGACATTAAGAACCATAGCTTTGTTTATGTGTGCTTACAGTCTTGATATGGTCTTGATATTAGAGTTCTCAGCTAATCCCAGTCTTTGTGTCTGGTGGGAGGGTGTGGTCAGAGCCTTCACTCCTGCAGTGTTGTGTGTGGGGGAGGACTTTGTTTCTGTCATTTTATGAATGGCTTACCAACAACTTTCCACTGCCTTGTGGATTCTTTTAGGTGATTTTGGAACTCACTAAGCAACAGAAAGAAGAAGAGACAGTTCTAGTATTTAATGTCACTCAGTTAGGGACCGAAGCAACAGTGAGGACATTTGACCTGACTGCAGTGTCCTATTTGAGGAAAATCAGCTTGGATTACCATGAAATTAAAGGTAATGGCCATGGAAACATAAACAGACTCAGTAGTAAAAATAACACCCTTGTGTGTCCGGAATAGTTTTATTTATAGTGAAATATCTCATTGCATTATAGTGGGTATAATAGCCACACTGTAGTAACACAATGGCTGTGAAGCATCCATGTTACTGTCTTCAGTTCACATGTCACTAATATGCAGATGATGATTCACTCAGGTTCAGACAACTGTAAGTGATGGAAGGCTGGCTAGAACACTGGAAGCCTGGCACTGGGGTCTGGCAGCCTCGAACTCTATGGTCCACCACCTCAGAGTCCAGGAAAGTCCAATGATGTTAGGGAGTATCATTCCCATTCACAGACCAAGAAAGACTGAAGAACCCCAAATAACTTGTTCACGAACTGTATCTTGTTAGTGACAGATTTTAGTATTCAGATCTGGACTTAGGATACTGAAGCCTAGAGCATTGGTTCTCAACTTTCCTAATGCTGTGACTCTTTAAGACAGTCCCTCATGTTGTGGTGACCCCCAACCATAACATCATTACATTGCTATTTCATAACTGTAATTTTGCTACTGTTATGAATTGTAATGTAAACATCTTTGTTTTCTGATGGTCTTAGGCAACCCCTGTGAAAGGGTTCCGACCCACAGGTTGAAAACTGCTGTGTTAGGTTGTTCACACAGCACAGAAGCACTGTGTTAGGGTGTTCACACAGCACAGAAGCCCACCCTCTTGTGAACTTTTATAGTTTATCATTTCAATGTATATCTTGTGAGCTCAGGTATTTGAGGCATGAGTTAGTGAATTAGTCTGCAGCAATTAAAATTCTTCAATGGTTTGCCGGATACTTTAGTCAAATATTAAGACATTTTACGATTTTTAGAAAATGGTTGAAACTAAAATAAACTCCAGTTGAGGAGAAAAATAATGTTTCCCATGTTACTAATTTTCTTAGGTAATGCATTATGATAGAATTTATATTGTAAACATGAGTAATGAATGTAAACAATAAACTGTCTAGGCTGTTTCTTCTTTATGTCAGTTAAGACTGGAGGGGTCTGGAGAGATGGCTCAGCAGTTGCACACACTTACTGCTCTTGCAGAGGACTTGGGTTTGATTTCCAGCATCCACATGGCGGCTTACAACTGTTTGTAACTCTAGGTCCAGGAGATCTGACCCTTCTGAATTCCTAGGGCACCAGGCACAAACATGGTGCACATAGATACATGCATGCAAAATAGTCATATACAAAAAGTAAAACAAAGGAATCTTAAAAAACAATGTATAAAAGGGAAAGACTAGAAACCAGGGGGATCTTTCTAGTTGTTCCAGAGGCAGGATTTGCAGACTGAAGAGTAAAACATGGGCATGATTCAATGGCTGACCAGCCAGTTCCTCTGCGTGTGTGCATACAAAGCATAGTTTTGAGCTCAAAAGAGGTGTTTGTTTAGGTTTTGAAACCAAGTAGCTCATGCTGGCCTTTGACTCACAGTGTAGCCTAGGCTGGCCTTGTACTACAAGGATCCTCTTTTCTATCTCCCAAGGTGCCGGGATTACAGCTATAAACCACCACAGCTTGCTAAAGAGAAAATTTTAACTGTTATCCTCTGTTAAAAAAAGAAGGCTTTCTGTATCCTTCCCTCCTAGGTTTAAGCAGAGGAATTATTTAAATTATTTGGGTCTATTAAATATAAATAAAACACTTTATACAATTTTGGAATCCAACAGTACATTAGAGATTGTCCCAGTCTATTTTCCTTGTTTTGTAGTTGAAAAAGTTAGATTGCTTTGGGTTAAGGCCAGAGATGAATTAGAATTGACATTTCCACATTCTTAGACCCTTAGTCCATTCTGCTGCCCTGTAAATACACAGGCGGCCTGGAGAATATCTTGAGAAGTTTTGACTCTTTTTGAGCACACTGTGAATAAGGGGAAGGGGAATGTTCTTAAGTAAGCTAGATGTTTAAGGTAAGGATTTAAGGTGACATATTTCCACACCTGTTGGTTACTTCAGAGCCGTGAAAATGTACACAGATATACTTTTAAAAGCACCACTAGACAAAGACATATAGAACACTCTAAAATTTCATAAAAGCAACTTATCTGCAAACCCTTTCTCTCTCTTTATTTAATCTAGGATCCAAAAAGAAGCCCCTTCACTTGATTAGCTCTTCAGACAAACCAGGATTAGATCTTTTAAAAGTGGAGTACATTAAGGTAAGGGCCACGGGAAGATGACATGGCTGTCTGGACCCCACACTGTACCCCTGGGAAGAGGATGACTGTGTTTCTATAATGGCTCTGGGTGTGTATTTGGGTTAGGTCACGGGACAGTCACTTGTTCCTGGACTTCTGCTTTCGCTGCTGAGAACAGGATATTACAAAGCTGCCAGGCTGCTAAGCCAGGAGGTGGAACCCTGGGCAAAGTGGGTTCTTGTCTGACTCTTGTGAAAATAGGTGACAGTTAGTTGAGTCTACTACATTAAAAAAGGACAGTGGAACTAGACTGAGTTCAGAAGAGAGCTGCTAGGACTGGAGATGGACTGAAGACCGTGCCCCATGAAAGGGCTGAGGGAATCGATCTGTTTGCCTTTGTTCTTGTTGATCCCCTGACTCTCGGTTATGTCTGCATGAATGTCTGTGCTGTAAGGCACTTGGTTTGTAGTGAAAGTTGTTTCTCCCTGTTCTCTAAGTCGTTGTAAGTTAGAAGAGAAAGGACATGCAAACGAATAGTTAAATGTGATCCTGGGGCTGGAGAGATGGCTCAATGGTTGAGATCACTGGCTGCTCTTGCAGAGGACCTGGGTTCAATTCCCAGCACCCACATGGCAGCTCACAACTGTCTGTAACTCCAGTTCCAGGGGATCTGACACCCTCACACAGAATATATACAGGCAAGACACCAGTGCACATTAAATAAATAAAATAAATCTTAAAAAAAATGTGATCCTGCCTGATTGAAAATACGGTGACTGGTTTTCTAAGGGAAAGCACAGAGCAGAGTGGATGTGGAGAGACAGAGGGAGTAGCCAGGGCAGAAAGCTGCTCACAGAAGGGAGTCTTCTGAGTTCACATTTCCTCTTTGTTCCAAAGGACAGAGCTAAGTCTAATGAGCGGTTATGAAGATAGGGAGATTTTTTTTTTTTTTTGGCTTAGGACAAAGACCCCATTAAAACTGAGTTTTCTGTAGAGATTTGATTTGTGGAGAACTGATGTTTCTCTCACTGGAGATTGACCTGAACTTTGTAGAGTGGTGTATGCATCAAATGATGGGCGAGTGAGATGACCTTTACACCTTCTCCCCTCAAACTTTCTTTCTCATGTTTAGTGTCCCCGAGGGAATAAGAGTTCCTCCATGCTTCTTAGTAAGAGCACTTTGCACTGATGTGAAAAATAGTGTTTGTATGTCATTTTAAAATATAACAAAATGATATATGGTTGTTGTGGGTACACCACAGCTCAGGCAGCTTATAAAAGAAAGCACTTAATTCACAGTTTCCAAGGGTTAGAATCCGTGACCATCATGGCTAAGAGCAGGGCAGTAGAGGCATGGTGCAGGAGCATTAGCTGGGAGCTGACATCCTTTTCTGCAATTGGGAGGCAAAGAGCTAACAGAATCGTGTAAGATTTGAAACCTCAAAGCCTGCCTCCTTTGACATACTTCCTTCCAACAAGGCCACACCCCTAATCCTTCCCAAATAGTTCCACCAACTGGGGACCAAGTGTTCAAATATATTAGCCTATGGGGGCAGTTCTCATTCAAACCATCAAAGCATGTGCTTTCTCATCTCTCTCTCCCCTCCTCTCCCCTTCCTCCTCTCTACATACACACACACACACACACACACACACACACACACACACACACACACATGGGGGGGGAGATTATAAAATATTTGTTTATTTTGGTCTTAATTCATTCTTTGGAACTTTTATTTTTTCAGGTTGATAAGAATGGACCTAGTTTTCAAACTACTTTTGAAAAAACTGAACAAACCATTAAGGTAAGAAGTTTTATTAAGATGGTATATCCTATCTGGAAATCTCTGGAAACCCATTCTAGAAATCTCCAGGGTCCTTTGGAGAACATTATTTGATTTGAGATGTGATCAAGAACCAACTGAAATTATAAATTAGCCCCACAGCTGTTACCATTGCTTTTCCGTGTGATCCAGCTTAGAAAGTAATACTCACTGTATCACATTCTATGCTTTAAAGCACCTCAGTATTATTCCCAAATAAGGAGATGCCATGGCAGAGCATTTGATTATAAAGAACTAAGAGGATCCTAAACAAACCAAGTTGATATCGTCTAGCAATACAGGAGTGAGAGACTATGTAAAGCATAAGTGTAGATGCTAAGTACCTCTGCAGCCATTATGATTTGAGTAAAAACTATAGAGGAGGAGGAAGAGTCAGAAAGTACTTATGAGCTACATTAAAAAGTAAATGAGACCCCCCCATTCCACCCTGCCTCATCCACCCTTCAGTGGGTAAAGTCACTTCCTGCCAAGCCTGACCACCTGAGTTCAGTCTACATGGTAGAAACTGAGAATCAACCTATTCCTACAAGTTGCCTTCTGGTCTCCCCAAGCACACAGTGGTCTGCTGCCCCTCCACCACCACATGAAATAAATAAATAATAGAAAAACAAGACAGATGAGCTGTAGGTCACATTTGGAAGAGATGACATCATTTACTATAATATTGTGGACTTTTTTTTTTGTTGTTGTTACTTAGTTCTTTTGTTTTTATAAGCAAATTTTTGTTTCAGTTTGCTTTCATAAAACCACAGACCTATAGGAGCAAATTTGTGATGCTAGTTAGCTCTCAGGAGTTGTGTCTTAAATGTAATGCTTTCCCCTGTGAGTCAGACCTGCTGTGCTGATTTTAAATGGTAAGACCATTACCGTGTTTTAGAAGATCACTTTATACTTGAGACCATGTTCATGTTCACAGTTCTGCTCCCTAAGCTTAAACATCATGGATGCCACATTTGTATCACATGGTGTTTCTGGAACTTCATACCAAGACAACATTTTCTGTGATCTATGAGCCCGTTAAAGATCCAGGAAGCCACATGTGTTGGCTGTGCAGATGGCCGGGAGAGACAGTTACTGGCTCCATGACCATTTTGCTTGGGAATGGAATAAGTTGCTGTGATGCTCTCCCGTGTCCTTGAGTATGTAGGTGTCATTTGCCTTCTCTATGTCCCTGCACCAGGGACTCATGGACCTTTGTCTCTCTCTTCTTTCCTGTGATGGAGGCAGCCTTTGCTGAGGTCACAGATGGCAATTGGGAAAGAACTAATTGTCTTTGCAAAACACTTTCAGGTGGCTTTTTCATCTTTGAATCTGATGCTACAAACACAAGCTCTTCTGTCTTCCCTGAACTACTTGACAACCATCATCCCATCAGATACTGAGAACACCAGTGCTGTCAAGGAGGCACAGACTGCAACTGAGAAACAAAAGAACTCTCCCCTGCAGAAAGGTATGTGAGTTATCAGTGTTCTCTGTGACAAACACCTGGAGAATAGCCAATGGAAGGCAAAGATTTGTGTCGGTCCACAGACACTTGGCTCTATTGCTTCTGAACCTGTGTGCTGCCAGGCAGAACATGATGGTGAAGCACATGGTAGAGATTGTGGTGGATAGGAGGCAGACAGAGGCGGTCTGAAGATAAGCTGTGCCCCACAAACGCACACCAGCGCACTACCTCTCAATAATACCATTAGATTATGAACCCATGAATGGATTAATCCATTCGTGAAAGTTCAGAGCCATTGTATTCCACTCTCTTTCAGAACAAACACGATAAACAAACAAATCTCCATAGTCAGCAACCAGATCTTCAACTCATGTCCCTCTTTGGGGGACATTTCAGGTTCAGACTATACTATGGAAAAGATGTCTGTGTTTCTTTTTTGCAAGGGTTTTAAAATTTTAGTGCTAAGTGAGGAATGTTAGGATCAGCCAGTTCAGTTATTGGAATCCCATTACCTCTGCTTCTCTACTTTTCCTCAGTTGAATCATATGTGGTCAGCTGGTGCATAAAGTAGGTGTAATGGATAGGTGGTGACACATACTTATAGTTTCAGCACTTTGGAGGCTGAGGCAGGAAGATTGTGATTTCTAGCCACATTGGGTGGGCTACATATAAAGCCCTTGTCTCAAAAAATAAATAAATAAAGCAACACACACACACACACACACACACACACACACACACACACAGCAAATATAAGCAATATGTAGGCAGAACTTCTCTGTGTCTCAGCAGCAGCTCCCAAATAACCATTCAGAGACTTACTATTAATTATAAATGCTCAGCCAATAGCTTAGGCTTGTCTCCAACCAGCTCTTACAACTTAAATTAACCCATTTCTATTAATCTGTGTGCTTCCCTGAGGCTCGTTTACCTCATCTATGAACTTCCCATGTTGCTTCTTCTGAGTCTGGCTCATGACTCCTCAGACTCTGCTCTTCTTCTTCCCAGCATTCCCTCTACCCCCCAAATCCTGCCTAGCTATTGGCCAATCAGCTTTTTACTAACAATGAAAGCAATACATATTTACAGTGTACAAAGATTGTTCCACAGCAGTAAATACAATTAGTCTTTGAAGGAAGAGACTGGAAGACATGAAGACGGGACTAACTGATTACATGTGTTGGGTGTTCTGTCTGTCTGTACGTCTATGAACCACATATGATCCGTGCTGGTGGAGTCCAGAAGAGGGCATTGGATCTTCTGTAACTAGAGTGACAGATGGTTGTGAGCTACCAGGTGGCTGCTGGGATCCCACGTTCTTTGAACCATTTCTTCAGCACCTTAGTGATTGCATCTTGTTGGCTGAGAATCTAGAATTTGGATCAAAAGAACTTAGTTCGTATTCTGACTATGTTACTTAAGCTGTGTGATTTTAGGCACATTATTTTTTGTTTTTGAATTTTATGTTCTATTTTCTTTAGACTATTTTTATATGTGTGTTTTATATAATATGTACTTTAAATTTTATATTCATATATTATGTTATATGAAATATTTGAAGAAACTTCTGTAGAATTTAGCTTACTGAAATCCGTTGTTTTTATTTTTAGCGATGGTGTCCTCTAGAGATAGTGACATTATTGGCTTTAGGCTGTTTGCCAAATTGAACGCGTTCTGTGTCACAGTCTGTGATGAGAAGAGCAATATTGCTGAAATCAAGATACAAGGTAAAGTGTCACAGTATTTAACAGTTGTTTAACAATAAGTATTTTCTCCTCTGCTCTCCGCTCCCGTTCTCTTTATTGCAACGTTAAAGAATATACAGCTAGAGGGCTCTGAACTGCACACGGTTGGCAGGGTATGCCTGAACTGCATGTTCTCTTCCTAGGATTAATGATGGCCAAATTCTGGCTAGTGTAGTTTTTTCTTCTGTCCTTTCCAAATTGGTAATACACCCACTTATCTAAACTTTGTTCATAAAACTGTTGTAGCCTCTGTCAGGCAGGGCATCTACTGCTGTCATGAAAACTAGGACCACAAGCTGGGGAGGAAAGGGTTGATTTCAGCTTACAGTTTCACATCACAGTCCATCATGGAAGGAAGACAGGGCAGGAACGGAGAGGTGGGAACTGAAGCAGAAGCCATAGAAGAGTGCTGCTTACCAGCTTGCTCCCAATGGCTTGGTCAGCCTGCTCTCTTTTACAACCCAGGACCACTAGTCCAGGGGTGGTATCACACACCATGGTTTGGGTTCACCCACGTCAGTTATTAATTAAGGCAATGCATTGTAGACTTACTTACCTACAGGCCAGTCTTATGGCCACGTTTTTCTCAGTTAAGAGTCCCTCTTCCCAAGTGTCTCTAGCTTGTGTCAAGTTGACATGAAACTAGCCAGCACATTCCCCATGTAAATGGCTTAGTATCTATAAGGTATAAAACTTACTTTATGTTTACTTATCCTGAATTGATTTCTGTGCAGTAGATTTTTTTTTTTTTACCTCCTGGGGGATTGAACATTTATGTAATTATATTTTGTTTTATTGCTTTTGTTTTTTAACAGTCTTTTCAGTGTAGCAGGAGAAATGATACACTTAGTGTACTTCTCTATTTCTTTGATTCTTTGAGAATTTCATACATACTACATACATACAATGAAAGATGGGCATAGCTGCTTCCACTGCCCACTGTGGCTCCTCTCAGCTCCTCCCACGGAGTCCCCTCCCTACTTCAGATCCCCTTATTACACTTAGTAACCTACTAAATCCCGCTAGTGCTGCCCAGATATGCATAGATGTGGGGCCACATGGGGAGCACAGGCAACCTCCCAGGGACCACATCCCCAAAGAACAATGATCCTTTCTCACCAAACTACTATCAGCTGTTCCTTAGTAAGGGATGGAGCTCATGTAATTAGATTTTAACCAATGTATAAATTTGGTGTTTAGAAAACTAAGAATATTATTTAACATGAAATTTACTAATTATGAGTTCATACATTCTATATATCCCCAAATCATATAATATAATGAAAACAAATATTATATCTATAGAAATTATAATGATTACTTTTTCTTTTTCAGGCCTCGATTCTTCCTTTTCTCTTCAGTCAAAAAAGCAGTCACTTTTTGCCAGGCTGGAAAACATTATTGTCACAGACGTTGACCCCAAAACAGTTCATAAGAAAGTATGTAACACTGAACAGATAGTTACTATTATTGCATAGGGATTTTATTTTAAATATCTTATTTTAAAAATTAAATGTATTTTTATAAAGGTTATAATTACAGGCCTTTTCTCCCTGGGGCTTTATTTTGTAATTGCTTTTCTGGGCAGAGTACGTTCACATTTCTGTTTTTTTCAGGCTGTATCCATAGTTGGAAATGAAGTTTTTCGTTTTAACCTGGATTTGTATCCAGATGCTACTGAAGGGGATTCCTACACTGACATGTCCACCGTGGATGGTGTGGTGACATTGCATGTCGGCTGTATTCAGATCATCTACCTTCATAAGTTCCTTATGTCATTGCTGGTAAAGTCACTATATGTTCACATTTCGCGTTAGAAGCCGTTAGGTGTCATGATTACATTTGTTGTGAACATTGGGTTTTGGGTGGTGGGTATTTTGAGTATGTCTGGTGTGTATGTATGTATGAAAGTAGCAGCGGAAAGCCCTCTTCACCACTTGACGTCTAAGTCACTGAATGATTTTTATCTGTGATTGAAGTTAGTTTTCTAGAACACACAGAAGCCAGCAACTATCTCAGTGTCAGGGTGTTGAGGATGAGTTTATCTCCACACCCTGCTCAGTGAGAGATCACTAGTCAGAGCTGGGCAGCTCATGACTGAGGAGGGATTTCTTGATTCCTTCCTTTCATGAGAAAAAGGGCTCAACTCGGAGGACTCCGGTGGAGGAAATTGCATATGAGCTGGCAGAAGGTCGGCTCACTTACAGATGGCCCTGTTTCTGAATTTCTCCTTTTACATTTTGTCCACAGAGCTTCCTGAACAATTTCCAGGTGGCCAAAGAGGCGCTGAGCGCCGCCACTGCCCAGGCTGCGGAAAAGGCTGCCACAAGCGTGAAAGATCTCGCCCAGAGGAGTTTTCGTGTTTCTATCAATATTGATTTGAAAGCGCCAGTCATTGTCATTCCACAGTCCTCCGTCTCCACCAATGCTGTCGTGGTAGACCTTGGATTAATTAGAGTTCACAATCAGTTCAGTCTGGTGTCTGGTGAGGATGCCGTAAATCCTCCAGTGATCGACAAGATGGAGGTGCAGCTTACGAAGCTGAAACTCTCTAGGTATGCATATTCAGTAGCTATGGTCTGAAGGGTCATGTCTCCTGATATTTGTATTCTGCTTCTATTACAAAGAACCATTTTCTGATCAGCTGGCGTGTATCTGTGTACAACCTTCATGTAGAGCCACCAATTTGTTTACATTTTCTCTCATTTCTGTATATTGTTGTTCAAAACAGTGGTTGTTAACTGTTTGAGAATAGACATCTATACAGGTGTAATGGTGCATACCTTTAACTAAAGCATTTGGGAGGCAGAAGCAGGTGGATCTCTGTGAGTTCAAGGCTAGCCTGGTCTGTATATCGAGTTCCAGGACAGCCAGAGCTACACAGTGAGACACTATCTTAAAAGTAAAAGATTGAGCGAGAAAGAATAGAATAATAGAACACACATCTTAATCCTTTGTCTCTAATGTCTTAGCCTGTGTCTCTCAAAAGCATGGGCATTTATTCTTATATTACCCACGATATAAATAGTAGTTTCTAGAAATTAATATTGGCATGCTATGTAGTGTGAGTCAGTATTGAGATGGTGTCAGTTTTTGCAGTGATGTCCACTGTTGTAACCCCCTCTCCCTGCTCCCACCCAGAACCACACATGGCATTCATTTGCGCCCTCTACTATTGGGGTGATTTCTATACTAGCAGCCCTTTACTTCTGTATGAGGTTGGTTGGTTTGAAGAGCACTGTCTGGCTCTCCTTAGGAATGGTTACCCATGGTTACATGAGCTTACACATCTTGGTAGAAACACTGTGTAAGTCATACTGTGTCCTCAGTGCTCATGCTGTGTGGCATGTGAAGACACAAGAAGATTTAAAAACGATTTTCATCATATCGAAGGCAATTTAACTATAAAAAGTATAAAAGGACAGTTATAGGCTAAGAAGTCAAGCAGCTAACCCCTGGTGGGAGCTTTCTGAAATGCTTTGGTGACAGCTGCGCCTTCTGGTTTTCTGATGTCCCTTTGCTGCTACTTCCTCCCTGTTGTCTCATTTGGTCTCGTTCCTAACAAATACCCTGCTGCTCTCTGCTCATCCACAAGCATGCACGCCGAGGAAGGCACTCTCAGTGATTGTGTCATTGTGAGAGCATCACAGTGTGATTGTAATCCAGCCTAGAGTCCTTCCAAGTGTACCAGTGCAGTCATGACACAGTAGATGTGACCTGGATGAGTCTGCTGCGAGTGGAAGATGCCATTTTTTAAATGGTGATTATTCTTCTAAGTGGAAAGAGTGGATTCTAAAATTGTAGAAAATTAGTGAGGGAACCACTGATGGGGTCATTTACAATCTTGTGGGACATTATGTACTGTACATAATTGCCCAAATGTTATATGTATGAGGGGTAGAATTGTTTGTATATTACGTGGATGATGGGTAGTCTGGTAGGTCATCTACTCCAATTTCTCCACAAACACAGAAGTAAATGCATTGCAGTTGACTTTGGGAAAGGTGCATGGTCCCCAAGCAATAGGACCTTTCTGCTCCATTGATGTGGCCCATCACTGACTAAGGATTGTAATGTGACACAAACTATATTATCCCTAGACTAATATATTTGATTATTTCTTGTGTATCAGCAGCATTGTGAATTAAAAACCCAAACCAAACCTTTAGCTCAGTTTTTCTCCTCTCTACAGTTTTAAGAAAAAAACAATGTTTTCTTAGCTGGGCGTGGTGGTACATACCTTTAAATCCAGCACTCAGGAGACAGAGGCAGGCAGATCTCTGAGTTCGAGGCCAGCCTGGTCTACAGAACGAGTTCCGGGACAGCCAGGGCTACACAGAAAAATGCTGTCTTGGGAAAAAAGTTTTCCTAATGGCTCAAGGTTTCTCACATGTTTTAATCTGTGTCTGTTAATGGATTATAGGTTGAAACCCCTCAAGCTGCAGTGTTATGAATTAGTGTCTAGAGCAGCAGTTAATGCTTGGCGCTCTAATTG
>CABHPP010146014.1:0-40205 GCA_902168425.1 Peromyscus attwateri | reverse complement strand
TTCACCCCCGAGAGAGGCCCGATTGGGAAGAAACACTTAGTGCGATGATAAACCAGTTTCATATATATGTATATAGTATATGTAAGTAAAGGTGACTGAAGAATTACTCACAGGAAAATAGTACAGTATGTTTTGTTGCTTTGTATGTTTATTGAGTAGATGTTTCCAGGTACTGTTTTAGATGCTGTAGGTAGAGAGGTAGAATATAATGTGAAATAACCATTGCTGGCTGTATGAAAAGGCTACAGATGGCCTTTGTGAGAAGGTGAGATATGAGCAGACACTGGAGAGTGTAAAGGAGCAATAGTATGTTTATCTGGGAACACATTAGGTAATGGAAGAACAAGTTAAATAAAGGCTATGTCATAGAATTAAAAAAATAAATTAATTAATTAATGCACAAAAAAAAGAAACTAAAACATAGAGTGAGGGCTCCATGTAGGTACCATCTTGACTTCTCCATGTTTAATGAGTTGTGTGAGTGTTGTCCTGGGCAATGGGGTTCCAAAGTCAGTTTGAGGAGAGCAATCCTTTGCTTTAGCAACATCCAGGGTTGTTTGGGTAGTTCCATGGGGTCAGTTTGGCCAACAACTCATTTGAATTTAACCCAGTCCCCGCCACTGGAAACCTCACCTGACTGCAAGAGTTGGCCAGTTGAGACTCCATATCCCCCCTTACTAGGCGTCCTCATTAGGATTGCCTTCATAGATTCCAGGAAGTTTGCACTGCACTAGGTTTCCACACTATCACCTAAGTGCCCCCCAATTCCAGTCTTCTATCCTCAAGATTTCTCCCTTTGCCTCATTTTGTCACCTACCTGATCCCCCACTCCTGTCCCCACCTATCCAGAGTCCACCCATAAAAAATCTATTCTCATTGCCCCTCCCTGGGAGAGCTATGCATTCCCCCCTAGACTCCTCCTCTTCAACTAACCTGTCTGCATCTATGGTTTGTAGATTGGTTATCATTTGCTTAACAGCTAATATTCACCTTTAAGTGAATACATACCATATTTATCTTTCTGGATCTGAGTTACCTCACTCAAGATATTTTCTAGTTCCATCCATTTGCTACAAGTTTTGTAATGTTATTTTTTAACAGCTGAGTAATATTACATTGTGTAATTGTAACACATTTTTTTTATTCATTCTTCTGTTGAGGGATATTCAGGTTGTTTCCAGTTTCTGGAAGTTATAGTATAAAGCTGCAATGAACATTGTTGAGCAAGTGTCCTTGTGGTAGGATGGAGCAACCTTTGCATATACACCCAAGAGTGGTATAGCTGGATCTTGAAGTAGAGCAATTCCTAATTTTCTGATTAACTGCCATGATGACTTCCATAGTGGCTCTACAAGTATGTACTCCCATGAGAAATGGAGTCGTACATTGTGAAATATTAGTTTAAGATGTGTTACTTTTGTTTATGCTATAGAATATTTGTTTAATGATGCAAAGATGTATTGTATTCCTTTATGTTGCAAATTGTTTAACTCTGTAAAGCTGAGTTACTTTGCCTGCCTAAAACACCTGATTAATCTTGAGCTGAATGACCAATAGCAAAACAGGAGAGAGAAACAGGCAGGACTGCCAAGCAAGGAGAATAGAAAGGAGGAAAAATCTAGGGAAGACAGCATGAATTGAGAAAAGGAGAGGAGAGGAAGATGCTAGGTGCCATCAACACAGCCATACTGCCACCCACAGAGTAAGAAGGAAAGAAAGATATATAGAATAAAGAAAGGTAAAAAGCCCAGAGGCAAAATGTAGTTAAAGAGAAACTGAATAATTTAAGTTAGAAAAGCTGACTAGAAACAAGCCCAGCTAAGGCCAGGCATTTCATAAGTAAGAATAAGTGTCCACGTATTTTTTGGGAGCTGAGTGGTGGGCCCCCAAAGAATAAATAAACAAACAAAAACAAAAAACAAAAAACTACAGGAGTGTTCCCATAGTTCCATATCCTCACCAGCATGTGCTGTCACTTGTATTTATTCTGACAGGTGTAAGATGGAATCTCAAAAGTAATTTTAATTTGAATTTATCTGAAGACTAAAGATATTGAACATTTCTTAAGTGTTTGTTGGTGATTTGAGCTTTTTCTATTGAGAATTCTCTGTTTCTGTCTGTACCCTGTTTTTTAATTGGATTATTTGTGTTTTTGATACCTAGTTTCTTGAGTTCTTTATATATTGTGGATATTGTTGCATGTGAAGTTGGTAAAAAGTCTTTTCCCATTCTATAAATTGCCTCTTTGTCCAAATGATGACATCTTTTGCCTTACAGAAGCTTTTCAGTTTCATAAGGTCCCATTTATTAATTGTTGACCTTAGTACCTGTGCTATTGATGTTCTGTTCAGAAAGTCTTCTCCAGTGCCAATGCATGCATGTCTATTCAGCAGTTTCTCTTCTATCAGGTTCAGTATATTAAGTTTTGTGCAGGATGATAAGTATGGATCTATTTGAATTATTCTACATGCAGATATCTAGTATGACCAACACCATTTGGGGAAGATGCTGTCATTTGTGCACTATGTATTTCTGGCTTCTTTATAAAAAATCAGGTGTCTATATGTGTATGGACTTATGTCTGGGTTTTCAGTTAGATTACATTGACTAATATGTCTGTTTTATGACTATATAACGCTGTTTTTATCACTATAGCTCTGTAGTACAACTTAAAATTGGGAGTGGTGAGGCCTCCAGAAGTTCTTTTCTTGTTCAGGATTGTTTTAGCTCTCCTGATTTTTTGTGCTTTCATATAAAGTTGAGAATTGTCCTTTTAAGGTCTGCAAATATTGTTTTGGAATTTTCATGGAGATTACATTGAATCTGTAGATGGCTTTGGGTAGGATGACTATTTTTTCTGATAATCCTATCCATCCATGAGCATGAAAGATCTTTCCATCTACTGGTATCTTCTTCAGTTTCTTTCTTCAAAGACTTGACATTTTTATTATACAATACTTTCATTTGCTTGATTAAAGTTACCCCCAAGGTATTTAATATTATTTGAGGCTATTGTGAAAGATATTATTTTCCTGATTTCTTTCTCATTCATTTGTCCTTTGTATAGGTGGGCTAACAGATTTTTTTGAGTTAGTCTTGTATTCAGATTCTTGCTGAAAGTGTTTATCAGCTATAGGAGTTCTTTGGTGGAATTTTTAGGGTTACTGATGGATACTACTATATCATCTGCACATAATGATACTTTGACTTCTTCCTTTCAAATTTGTATCTTACTGTTCTGGCTAGAACTTCAAGTACTATGTTGAATAGATATGGAGAAAATGGACAACCTTGTCTTGTTTCCTGATTTTAATAGAATTGCTTTGAGTTTCTCCCCCATTTAATTTGATGTTGGCTATAGGCTTTTTGTAAATTGCTTTTATTATGTTTAAATATGTCTCTTGTATCCCTAATCTATCCAGGACTTTTATCATGAAGAGATATTGAAATTTATAAAAGGCCTTTTTTAAATCTAATGATATGATCTGTAGTTGAAGTTCCTCCAGTTCTGCCTGAGCCCTGAAGTCCCATGGTCTGCTTATAAAATAATCACACAGAGGCTTAATATTATTTATAACTACTTGGCCATTAGCTCAGGCCTACCAATGACTAGCTCTTACATTTAAACTCAGCCCATTTCTGTTAATCTATATGCTACCATGCTTTCTGTGGCTTTACCTGTATGCCATTACATGCTGGATCAGAGCGAGGACCGGGCAGGACACAGGAAAACTTTTGGCTACAAATGGCACCAAAATGTGGGGCAAGTGTTTCTGCCTAAAACCTGAGAAAGCTTTAAAAAAAAATTCTAAAAACAGCTTCCTAGTTGTATCTCTCAGGCAAACTGTGAGCTACATTATGGCAGGCTCGCAGAGGGATGTGGGCTTGACCTGCAGCATGATGTATTTCTATGGTACACAAAGGTGTCTCCAAGCTGCACATTATGCTGCATGCTGGATTTAGCCTTTGCTAGTACAGACAAAAAAAAAAAAGAAAAAAAGAAAAAGAAAAAGAAAAGAAAGAGGTTTCTGGGCTGCGCACTGCTGGATAGAAGCATAGATCCACTGCTTCTCAGAGGCAGCAGTGAGCATGGTTCCCCCAAAGCTGGCTGTAAATGCAGTTCTGCCATGTTGGGAAGCTGAGGTGGGTGGAGCCATCAGCCAAAGCTGCCATTTCAGTCATAGTAATACTGCAGTTTAAAGCAATAGGTTCACAATAAGACAGATTACAATGTGTATAAAAATGTACATAGGCTTGGAAGAGAGAGAAAAAGGAATATATGCAGTTATATAAAGAAATAGATAGTTTTAAATAATAAAGTCTTTAAAGAGACAGTAAAGGTAATATAAAAAACAAGCCACGTAAAGATGGATATTACACAGAGAGTCTGGATTGTGTTGTCTTTGGGATTTTTAACTGCAGAAAGACATTTGATTATAAAGGCTGCTCAGTTAAACCAATATGTGTATTGTAAAGGTATTTTGACTTCAAAATTTATGTTTAAGGATATGTTGCTTTAGAAAAGAGGTTCTGCTTTTATTTCCATAGAAGATGAGAACCTGTAGATTGCTTCCAGGCTAATATGGTTTGACCAGCCAAGACCCTCTGAGAGGCCCAGATGATCCAACATCTAGAACAGTTTCAGACTATTCTGACTCAGAGAATATAGCCTCACAGACTATTCCAGTCAGGACTTGACCATAATTCTTAATTTTCTCAGGATCCCCATAAAAATACAGTATCCTTTATCAGCAAGAAGTAGCCTAGAAAACTATGCCCACATTCCCAAAAAGTGGATTATGGATGTTGCTGGTTACAAATTGTTATTGGTCATAAAGAGTCATATAGAGTCAATCTCTTTCTAAAAGAAGAAAGGAGGATATGAGATAGAAATATAAGATATAAATATGATAGGATAAAAAGATGGATTATTGAACCTATTTTTAAAGAGCAGCTTGTTTAAAATGTTTTAAAATGGTATAGATTTTAGTTTATTGATACAAATTTAAAGTTAGTTTTGCTATACTATATGTATATTTCTACTCTTGTTTAAAGTATTTTGTTTGTGCAACTCATTTGAAATTGTAGTGTATAGTTGAGAAATACAGATTAATAATTAGTCATCTATAATAATCAAACTTATAGTCATGTTATTAAGTTTTCTAGATATACATAGATATAACTCAATTAGGTAGGTAATCTTCAAACACTTCAAAGACTTACAGAATATGGCATTTAAAATGTTTTAAAAACATAGACTTTCTGGACATTGAGACATGTCTGCTCCTGGCAACACCAATCTACTTCAAAGAAGATAATGGGCATTGAAGAAACTCATTATGGAGTTTGCTTTCTTTGTCGCAAAAGTCAGCCACTGAGCAAAAAAGTGCCCTTGCATTGACTGCTTGATGATATGTTGTATAAACTGGATATGCAGAACCCATAGGATGGTAACCACTGAATTTTGCAAGGCGAGATGGTCCTTCAGGTTCCTGCTTCACAGAGAAGACCACCAGACATTCTACAGGACACACGGAGAAGTGATTAAAAAACTCAAGACCTATAGGCTGAAGATGGATGCCCCAACATTGCAGACAAAGTTTGGGTGACTGTCCAGGCAGCCAGATGTCTCTGGCATTCTTGATTTTTGGAAATTGCTTACAAAAATGCTCTTCCAGTTTTCTTAGATAATATATCCTTCTGGGGTCTTTGGTGTAGTTGAAGACTAGATAGTGATGATTTTCCCTTGTTATAATAAAAGATAAATTAGATATGAAACTTTAGACTTATAAATATAGGATGGATAGAATGTTTTCTTCAATTTTGCCAAATACAAATAGACTAGATATTGTAACTGTAATTATTGCTTGATAACTGTTTGTTATATGTAATTTTACTATGTTAAAGTTAAAACCTTTCTTTTTAATTAAACAGAAAAGGGGAAATGCTGTAGGATAATGTTTTTGTACACTGGTTTAATAAAACACTGGCCAGTAGCCAGGCAGGATAATAAGTAATAGGCAGGATAAGCAGACAAGGAGAATTCTGGGAGAGGAAGGCTGAGTCAGGAGACACCAGTCCACTGTCCAAGGAGCAGCATGTAATGGCACACAAGTAAAGCCATGGAACACATGGCAACATATAGATAAACAGAAATGGGCTGAGTTTAAATGTAAGAGCTAGTCAGTGGTAGGCCTGAGCTAATGGTGGAGCAGTTTTAACTAATATTAAGCCTCTGTGTGGATATTTTATAAAAGGCTGTGGGACTGTGGGTGAGATTTTTCCCAACTGTGGGCCAGACGGGACACAGAATAACTTCAGCCACAATGATCACATGGGTTTTGTCCTTCATTGTGTTCATATGATATACTACATTTAATGATTTTTGTACTTTAAACTATTCCTGCATCTCTGGGATGAAGCCTATTTGGTCATGGTGTATGATCTTTTTGATGTGTTCTTGGATTTGGTTAGAAAGTATCTTATTAAGTTTTTTTTGCACTGATGTTCATAAAGGAAATTGGTCTGTAATTCTCTTTCTTTTTTTAGTTTTTTTGTTGTGTATCATGATCCCTGGTCTCATTAAATGAATTAGCAATGTTCCTTCTGTTTCTCTTTTGTGGAATAATTTGAGGAGTATTGGAATTAACTCTTCTTTGAAATTCTGGTAGAATTCTGTGCTAAATACATCTGGCTCTGGTCTTTTTTAAGTTGAGAGCGTTTTTATGACTTCTATTTTTAATAAGGTTTAAAGGTCTACTTAACTTGTTTATCTGATCTTGATTTAGTTTTGGTAACTGCTATCCATTTCTTTTAGATTTTCAAATTTAGTGGGGTATAGATTTTTTTAAATATGTCCTTTTGATTCTCTGGATTTCCTCAGTGTCTGTTATTATGTCTCCCTTTTTGTTTCTGATTTTGTTAATTTGGATGTTCTCTTTCTGTCTTTAGGTTAGTTTGTATAAGAGTTTGTCTATCTTGTTGATCTTCTCAAGGAACACACATTTATTTCACTAAATCTTTTATACTTTTCTCTTTGTTTCTGTTTTATTGATTTCAGCCCCAAGTTTGATTATTTTTTGCCATCTACTGCTCTTGGGTGTGGTTATGTCTTTTTATTCTAGAGCTTTCAGATATGCTGTTAAACTGCTAGTATGAGATTGCTCCATTTTTTTTTATTTTTATTTATTTATTTACTTTTGTGTAGGCTTGTAGTGCTGTGAACTTGCCTGTTAGCATCACTTTCTTGTATCTGTTGAGACTTCTTTGTGTCTGCATATGTGGTCAATTTTGGAGAATTTCCATGGGGTGCAGAGCAGAATGTATATTCTTTTGTGTTTGGGTGAAATGTTCTGTAAATATCTGTTAGGTCCATTTGATTTATAATGTCTGTTAGATTCAGTGTTTCTCTGTTTAGTTTTTGTCCAGATGACCTGTCCATTGCTGAGAGTGGAATATTGAAATCTCCCACTTTTAGGGTGTGAGTAGCAATATGTGATTTAAGCTGTAGCAGAGTTTCTTTTACAAATTTGTGTGCCATTTTGTTTTGGGTCTAGACATATTGCAATGTCATTTGGTGGATTTTTCCTTTTTATGTGTATGTAGTGTCATTCCCTATTTCTTTTGTTTAGTTTTGATTTGAAGTCTATTTTGTTAGATATTAATTTGCTTACAACAGCTTGATTCTTCCTTCCATTGGCTTAGAATACCTTTTTCCAAAATCTAACCTGAAGTAATATCTGTCCTTGAAACCGTAGTGTGTTTCTTGGATACAGGAGAAGAATGGATTCTGTTTTCACATTCAGTCTGTTAGGCTGTGTCTTTTTATTGGGGAATTGAGACCACTGATATTGAAAGGAATCAATGACCAATAATTGTTGATTATTTTCAACAATTTCTATTATTTTGGTGTTGTTGATATTGGTGGTGGCAGGTGTGTGTGTGTGTGTGTGTGTGTGTGTGTGTGTTTCCCTTCTTTTGATGTTACTGGTGTGAGATTAATTCCTGTGTTTTCATGGGTGTAGTTAACCTCCTATGTTGGAGTTTTTCTTCTAGTATCTTCCTTCTATAAGGCTAGATTTGTATATAAACATCATTTAAATTTGACTTTAACATGGAATATCTTATTTTATCTAATGATGATTGAAAGATTTGCTGGGTATAGTAGTTTAGACTGGCATCTGTGTTCTCTTACAGTCATCAGCACATCTGTCCAGGCCTTTCTGACTTTTAGAGTCTCCATTAAGAAGTCAGGTGAAATTTTGATAGTTCTACCTTTATATGTTACTTGATCTTTTTACTTGTAGCTTTTTTACATTCTTTCTTTAGTCTGTATGTTTGATGTTTTGAATTATTATATGGCAAGAGGACTTTCTTTTCTGGTCCAGTCTATGTGGTGTTCTGTATGCTTCTCTTACCTTGATAGGCATGTCCTTAGGTTATAAAAAGTTTCTTCTATGATTTTGTTGAAAGTATTTTCTGGGCCTTTTAGCTGGGATTCTTTACCTTCCTCTATTCCTATTATTCTTAGGTTTGGTCTTTTCATAGTGTCCCAGACTTCCTGGATATTTTGTAAAAGGAGTTGTTTAGATTTAACTTTTTCTTTGACTGATGTATCCATTGCTTCTATTGTAACTTCAACACCTGAAATTCTCACTTCCATTTCTTGTATTCTGTTGGTGAAACTTTCCTCTGTAGTTCCTGTTTGAGTTCCTAAATTTCCCTTTTCCAGAGTTCTCTCTGTTTGTGTTTTCTTTCTTTATTGATTCTATTTCCAGTTTTATTTCTTGAACAGTTTTATTCACTTCCTTTAACTGTTTGTTCATATTTTCTTGGATTTCTTTAAGGGATTTATTCATTTCCTTCAATTTTTTAAATTGTTCCTCCCTGGATTTCATTAAGATATTTATTCATTTCTTTTTAAAGGATCTTTATCACCTTTTTCTTGTGCTTCAGCTATATTGGAATATTCAGGGCCTGCTGTGATAGGATAGCTGGGCTCTAGTAGGTCATGTTGCCCTGGCTGTTCTTTACACTGGTGTCTAGGCATCTTGGTTTGGGATGATTATAGGTCTAGGTGCTGATTTCTGGATTTGTCTTTGCTGAGTGGGTGTTTTTTGTGCCTTGGTTTCTGTTTTGTTTCTTGATTTTTGGAGCATGTGATCTTTGTGTGTTGCCTGTTTTTCTGGCCTCCTCAGCTGGTGTGTTCACAGTGAATGCCTGCTGGTATTGGAGGCTGGGATACTGGGATGAGTTGGGGGAGGGTATGTTGGAGGAGAAGTTCTTTGTGATCTCTTGGGGATGGAGTCAGAGAGGAAAGGGAGATCACAACAGGGTTCACACTACAGAGCTGAGGATGAAACTGGGGGTGGGTGGGTGTTAGATCTCAGGAGCAGTAGGAGAGGAGTGGGTATGCTTTTAGCCTACTTGTTGCCCTAGGAGGAGTGACCCTTGGATTAGCAGGAGGTACCTGTAAGGGTTAGGGTCTGTGGCAAACAACAAATAGGGTGAGGAAGATTACAAGGGGAAGATCTGTGGGATCCACCAGTGATAGGATGGGACATGATGTCACAGAAGGCTGCTTAGGATGTTCTGCTGCAGAGCTGGGAATGAGACTCATATTTTCTAACAAGTATTATTTTTACAAAAATTGGTCATTGACATGAGAGTACTGTTGTAGATAGGATTTTGAACTCTCCCCAAAGGCATATGTGCTGAAGTCTTGGTCATACTGGGAGCTGGTGGAACATTAAGAAAGTGAAAGAAAGCTAAGTTTTTGGAGTATGCTTCTTCCTGTCTCCACCACTGCTTCCTGGTTGCCATAAGACTAGTATCTTTCTCTGCCACTGATTCCCAGTTATGACAGGTTGCCTCTTCACAGGTTGCAATGGAAACCGTGCAATCTCTGAGACCATCAGCCAAAACAAACTTCTCCTAATCAAAAGTTACCAAAGCAATGGAAACCCAACATGGGATGGGAAAGAACATAGGCTTGGGATATTTAATTATTACTCTTTTCTTTGGGAGTAAACTCTAATTCAGTCTTCTGGAATCGCCATGAACTTGATTGTTATTTGAAATGTTTTTTATCAAACAGAAATAGCAAATTTACAGTGAGTGCCTGACAGTATGAACAAACTATTTAGGACATTCCTGTCTTTGTGCTTGCTTTGTACTGACAGGGGTAATAAATTTGAAGTATTTGCCTGCAGCCAATGCAATAAATGCCAACAAACAGGAGTTCAAAGGAACACCATTTAATCATCATTTAGGATTCCTGGAAGTGACTGTGTATAAAAGTTGATAAGTAATTTAATCACAGTACTTTTAAAGTAATTTAATTATCATAGTTTGAGAAGGAAGAAACATCAAAGATTAACTATTTCAACACTTTTACTCTGTTCACCAAGAACTTGATGCCAGAGCTTATACCTGGAAAGTTTATAGGTGTATTCTGTATCATATTTGTTCTTCAGGTATGGATAACACAGATGATGACACATTTTGGCATGGTAAATATGTTCTAGATGTACTAATAATGCTTATGTACTCTAGTGTGTCCATTAATGACCACAGATCTTGTCCAATGAATTTAAACATCTGTAATTTCAACAAACATTCAATGTCTGTGATACAAGCCACTTAGCTTAATATCAGGAAATAGATAACTTTAGAATGCAGTGTTTTTCAAAATTAATGTTATACTAAATGAGCAAAATTGCCCCACTTTCTCTTTTGCATAGAATCACATAAAGCCCAGGCTGGCCCCAAACTTGCTGTGTAGCTAAGGAAGACCTTGAACTTCTTGTCCTCCTGCCCCCACCTCCACATACTAGGATTACCAGTGTATGAAATCCTGACTTGGCTACATGAGCATGTTCTTTCATACAACCTTGTTTCTTATGTAATTGTCTTCTTTTTCTTTGCAGTTGCAAAGAGAAGAGAATGTTGCTTTTAAAAAGAAACTGTGAAGAACACAGAACAATACTCAGGCAGGCATGAACACTTAAGTGAAAAGGAGACTCACTTGGGAAATACTAGTAAAATTGCACTTTCCTGCAGTCTTGTTCATGGGAGCTACATAGAGCAACAGGAATCTTGTTTTCAGAATGATTTCTGGTGATTCTGTTAATTCAGTTTGAAAGCTTGGCCATGACCTGCTCTGTGAGAAAATTTCTTGGTGGTTCTCAATTCTGGTATCTGAAACCAACTTGATTTTTCTGTCCCTATCTTCAGAGCCTCTGAATTCACCCATCTGGAGGACAGCTGAGGTCTGCAACTCTAGAAAGTTTTTGGGTGATGCTAATGATGATATTTCAAGGCTTACACTTGGAAAACTTTTGGGGTAGAGAAGTCACAGTAGAAGGTTGCAGGGCCTCTGTAACATCTCAGCCAATGTTTACACACTTGTCTGAAAAAGTACGTTCATGACTTTCCTTTCTATCAAGGGTGCTTCTGTTCAGTAGAACTGAAACTGCAGCCTCCTGATAGTGATTCAGACACATGGACTTTCCAAGTTCTATCTGTTGCAGTGGATGGTTATGACTCCAGCTGGAGCCAGCCAGAATATAGGAACTGAAGTTCAATTGCGAACACAGAAGCAAAGAGATGTGCAAGTAGGTTTTGATAGAGTTTAAAAAAAAAGACACTTTATAGAAAGGAAGAAATTTCTAGTGTTGAAATGACAGGCGTGGGACCAGACTGAACAATATGGTTAGTAATACAGTATAGCTGGACGTTTCTCTGATCCTCCCTGGCCTGTGGTTGGAACAAATCTCTCTCACCCACGTCCTGCAGCTGTTTGGTCCCAAGTAAACACACAAAGGCTTATATTACTTACAAACTGTGGGTCAGGCTTCTTGCTAGCTAGCTCTTATAACTTAATTCAACCCATTCCTATTAATCTATATGTTGCCACATGGCAGGCATCTTGTTGCTCCTTGGGCATCAGGCTGGCATCTGCCCCATTCTCCTTTCTTCTCCTCTCTCTCCAGTTGGAATGTACCACCCCACCTTATTCTGCCTCATTATTGGCCAAACAGCTTTATTTATCAACCAATCAGAGCAACACATATTCACAGCATGTAGAAAGATATCTCACAGCACATCCCCTTTTTTGTCTAATCAAAAAGGAAGGTTTTAATTTTAACATAGTAAAATTACATGTAATAGAATAGTTATCAAGCAAGAATTACAGTTACAATATCTAGTCTATTTGTATTTGACAAATTTAAAGAAAATGTTTTATCATCTATCCTATATTTGTGAGTCTAAAGTTTCATATCTAATTTACCTTTTATCATGACTAAGGAAAACTATAATTATAATCAGGTCATATAAGAAAAAATTGTACACAGGGTGCTCCAAGAAGCAATGATTCTTCTAGAAATAACCCGAACAGGAGACCCCAACCTTCTGGATTATGCAGAAGATGTGGCAAATGCCGACATTGGACCAATGAATGCAGATTAATAAGAGACATACAAGACAACCTTTTACTGGTGGGAAACACCTCAGGGGCCCTCTCACAGGCCACCAAATCAAAAGTGGTCTAGTCATTTCCAATCACTGTAGAGGTAAGTTCTCCCAAGGACAATTAAATAACCCAGTGCCTAGTATAAAGAATGATACTGCACTGGATGATTGAACAACTTTGATAGATGGATCAAAAATTCCAAAAAGCACCATAAAACAAATGTTTTGGCAGACTTCCATAAATGAAAAAAGACCAGATCTTAAAGTGCAAATTAATAACATTGTCCTTGAAGGATTAGTAGACACAGGTGTGGATGTGACTATAATTACACCAAAATCATGGCATCCAAATTGGCCTCTTCAAATGGTAGATATCCAATTTCTAGGGATTGGAACCCTATCTCAAGTAAAATAAAGTTTGAGATGGGTTGAATGCATAGGGTCAGAAGGACAAAGAGAAAGGCTGAAGCCACATATGGCAAATGTAGCAGTGATTTTTTTTAGGGTCGAGATCTGTTACAGCAATAGAATACCCAGATTAAAAGTCCTCCAATCTCAGGAGTAGAATGTAGACCAATTCATGTTTCTAGGAATAATATGACACCATAAAAAAAAACCAGCCACCAACCATTCAGGCTGTTTTTAAGCAGAGTATATACAGAACACAACTGTTGTTGAACTCTCAGAAATACTAACAGCCCTACCTTTAAAATAGCTAATGGATAAACCTGTCTAGGTTGGGCAATGGCCTATAACACAAGAGAAACTATAGGCTTTAGACCAGCTGGTTCAGGAACAGTTAAATGCTCAACACATTGAAGGGTCTACCAACCTTTGGAATTCTCTTCTATTTGTTATTAAAAAGAAATCTTGTAAATGGAGAATGCTGACAGATCTGAGAGCCATAAATAAAGTAAGTCAGCATATGGGCTCCTTACAGAATGGGATGCCCTTGCCCTCTCTGTTACCTAAAGAATGGCCTATTATAGTTATTGACTTAAAAGACTGTTTCTTTACCATATCATCTGTTTTTTCTCTTTACAGGATAATAGAAATACTCATCTTCAAGAAATCATAAGGCTTTGGCCACATAGACATCTACCTCATAAAGGAAGGATCTATTGGTACTAATATACTCTACAGGGTAATATCTCAATACCTGACTTCTCTATCTTTTTAACTCTAGAGTAATTGTGTTCCTGATTCAATTATAAATCAAGCTGGCTTTGGAGTTGGAATGTGTCTCTCTCCTCTAAACTCAAACATATTGATAAAAGAAAAATTAAGAGATTCTGTCTCATATCAGAAGAGCCACCTGGTGTGAGACAGAAGAAAACCAATAATCTAGGGACCATTGTTTTCAAGATTCTATTTTTTTTTCACAATTGTCCTTGCTTTCTGGGAACTCTTTTCAATCCAGCGTAAATCCAAATTTTTCCATTTTGATATTAATAATGTTCAAGTTTTCCACAGTGAAAAATAAATCTTCCCAATAGCAATCTCTGAAGTCTCCAGAGAGAAGATTGGGCCCCTACAACAATGATTATTCAATCCAGAAAGATGCCATTATACCTAAGAACATTACTCAGTGATCAGCTTTAGACTGAAAAATCTTCAGGACAGTTATAAGATGAGATGGTCCATCATACTTCACCTCTAGCCAGAATCTCAGACAATCTTATTCACTACTCTGGGACTGGCTGCAGACTCTACAGCTAGCCCTATTGAGACCAAACTATCTAAGTTTTCTTACAGGACCCCACAGAGATACTGTTGCCCCCTAAACAGCAGGAAACAATTCTAAGAAAATGACACCTCTTCTGCCAAAGGTTTTATTTTTCTCAGGCTTATGGATGAATGGTTATAGAGTTGGGGGTGGAACAATAAAATTTAGACTCAGTTTTCTCCTTAAGAAAAGAAAAAGAGTAATGGATAGGTATAGTATATTAAGGTAGATTATTGTATCTATATTCAGCAAACTATCAGTCTTGGATAATTTGCACTGATATGGATTCTTGTATATTGATACAAATGTAAACTATTCTTATATTCCTATTTAAGATAATTTATATATTGATATAAATATAAAACTATATTTGTCATATTGTACACATATTCCTACTCCTGTTAGAAATATTTAGTATATTGATACAAATGTAATATTATATTTATCATACTATATATATGTTCAACATTTGTTTAGGGTATTTTTCATATTGATACATACTAAGGATATTGCTGTCATATTGCATCTTGCACTATACATTTCTACCTCTGTTTAAAATATTTTGTTTATTGTCACACTTTTGAGGTCATTGGTCTTATATGGTACATCTGCTTATAGACTGTTCATCTTGTTAATGTGAAACCTTAGTCCTTAAGTTTTTTAAGTAGAGAAGACTTACAGAATTATAGTCACCAATGCTTGTCATTTCTATAGTTATGTTAGTTAGATTATCTGTATTTGTAGGAACGTGTGTCAGATAGATAGGTATTCTTCAAACATTTCATAGACCTAGAGAATATGGCATTTAAATGTTTTGATAACTTAGAATTATCTATTAAATAACTTAGATGTGAGACATGATTGCTCCTGGCAGCACCAATCTGATCCCGAGAGAATGTTGGGCTTCTAGACATTTCCATTTGGAAGTTTGTTCTTCTTGGAACAAAATGGCCTGCTGGGCAAAGAACTTCCCTTGCCTTGACTGCTGACGGTATGAACATTGTCCTTTCCAGATGAGCAGGACAAAAGGAAAAGTGACTACTGAACCTTGCCGAGACAGGGTAAGATGGTCTTCCAAAATTCCTGCTTCTGAAAATGGTCTGTTAGATATTCTAGGCCTGTAGTCAAATTGAATGTCCCAACAATGGTGAGGAACTTTAGGTGACTGTCTAGGTTGTCAGCTGTCTCTGTCTATTCTCACAAGATTTTGTGATCCTGAAGAAAGCTATTGCACATTGTTGGTTTGAGGGATGGGACTGGACATTTTTTTTTTGTTTTTTTGTTCTTTTGTTTCATTACACCCAATTATATAACACATAACAAATGTGGATATTCAAAGACTCCCCCCTTACATGTAAAGAGTGGGCTTTGCAAGCAGAAACAGATTACAACAAATCTGTGTTGGAGAACTAGAGGCTTGAGGTAAATAGGGCAAAAAGCTTCAACAGAGAGGACAGGCACCTGCTGTCTGGTGTGCATGCACCATAAAAGTGAAGTAAACAGATGTTAAGGTATAAGCAAATACTTAGACTGAAGCTATTGCAATAGGCATATTTCAGATCAGGGCTCCAGCACTACCAAGAAAAAAAGAAAGAAGGCAAGGAAGTATTAAAACAGAATATTCATGGTATAAAATATTAATTTTTTTAGCAGTGAGTGAACATGGACATGATGCTGTCATTGATTTCGGTAACTCAAGGTCTCTCATCTCTCTCTCTCTCTCTCTCTCTCTCTCTCTCTCTCTCTCTTTCACACACACACACAGACACACACACACACACACACACACACACACACACACACACACGTACTATGCATTAGCACAGAACCAGACTTCCAAGCATGTTTTTCCCCCCAGTTTTCTCTTGAATTCTTAATTGTATTTTACGAAGATGAAACAGCAATACTGTGCTGTTGATGATTGACTGATAAATAAAATGCTGATTGGCCAGTATCCAGGTAGAAAGTATAGACAGGACAAAGAGGGAGGAGAATTCTGGGAAGTGGAAGGCTGAGGCAGGGAGATGCTGCCAGTCGCCACGAGGAGAAGCATGATGTAAGATACCGGTAAGCCAAAAGCCACATGGCAAGGTATAGATTTATAGAAATGGGTTAATTTAAGGTATAAGAACAGATAGCAAGAAGCCTGCCACGGCCATACAATTTGTAAGTAATATAAGCACCTGAGTGATTATTTTATACGTGGGCTGTTGGACTGCGGGGGCTTGGCGGGACCTGGAGAGAAACTCTCCAGCTACAATACTGTTTACTCTGAAAAAAAAAGTAAATTGATGCCCTCCATTCCTAAAGTAAACACATTTTAGCATCCATTTAGACATAGGAGAAATTGCAAAGCAATGTGGAGGGCATGGTGGCACGTGCTTGTAATTCCAGCACAGAGCAGGTGAAGCCAGAGGGTCAGTAGTTCAAAACACTCTTCAGCTACATAGCAAGTTGGAGCCTGGGCAACATGAAATTCCCATCTCAAAAGGAAGGAAACAACAATTAAAAAAATGTAATAAATGTTCAAGAGAGGAGAGAATAATTTGTTTTACAAAAATGTAACATTGAGGCAATTGAAAATATGCCTTTTAATGAGCAAGTCCTCAAAATATGTATAATTCGTATATACTTTTTAAAACATTTTTAAAAATTATAATTTAATTACAATATTTCTCTCTTCCCTTTCCTCCCTCCAAATTAACCCATAAACCCCTCCCTGCTCTCCTTCAAATTCATAGCTTCTTTCCACTAGTTGTTATTACATGCATTTATGTACATTTAGGAATACATTTATATATTTCCAAATATAACCTGTTAAATCTATATATTACTTGTACATATGTTTTGAGGGCCAACCTTTGGCACTGGACAACTAATTGGTGTGCTTTCCTGGGGAAGTCCACCTCTCCTGCTCCCAGGCTTTCTCGGTGGCCTATAGTTTTTTATGTTGGGTTGAGGTCTTACGGACTTTACCCTGTCAAGTTTGGCATATTCATATATATATAATTTATTAATCATTGAGTACATTACCAGTTATGAATTTATAATCTATTGAAACATAAAATTAACATTAAAGTATAGAATATCATTGTAGAAAAGAATACAGATCTTGCAACTCTTGAAACAAGAGCCATATAACAAAAATATTATCTCTATAAAAGACCTGACTAAAAATGATGTGTTTTAGCCTCACAATATGGAATCAAATGGAGAAAAACAGTCACATGGTGTTCTCAACTGTGAGACATGACACCTGCCTAGTGAATGCTGTGATGGACTCCCCAGAATCACTCAGAAGTGACCTAGATTTCTACAGCTGCATTCAGTGAAAGTTGCTGGGTGTGCTTTGAGTCAACCACCCTCAGGCCTCAGCAATTTTCTGGAACTTACCTTATTTGTAATTAGACACTTGTTCCCAAGGTCACATCTCTTTCAAAGTATTGAATGTAATCACTGGTCACCTGGGATACCTCGAAACTTGAAAATATTGATTGACTAAGATTCCACATTCTGAATGGACCTCTCTGAGACTCATGAGAACACACTTCCCCCTGTCTGTGCAAGCCTGTTCCCACTGCCCTTCCACAGGTTTGGAATCAAAGTTGCTCCACTCAGATATTTCTCACTTAAGTCTCTTTTTCAGAGACTGTTACCCTATATTCTACCTAATAAAGTGGGACAAGAAGTGGATAAGCTCTAAGCAAGAAAAGAGACATGTTACTACTTGAAACATGAACCTAAAGAAGGGAAAACGTAAAACTTCATCTGAATTCCATAACGGAAACAACTGAAAACTGGTACCGTAAGCTCTAGAGTCTCCCTATTTTGATCAATGATCAAAAACTGTGGGGTAATCTAAGGACTAACAAAAAGATCAGATCAGCATAGAAACAAACCTAAGAAGGAAACAAGTGCTGTACATGCACTAGTTTCAAAAACTTACCTGAAGAGGACAGTGAGTAAGTGGCTTACCCAACTGCTTATCAGAATGTCACATATTGTATTAATTTAATATGGGATGACAATAAGGAAACTATTAATCAGACTCATCAGAATGAAAACTCATGAATCTGTGAGGATTTAATTTGTATTTAAAGGAGAACTTCATGGTAATGAGGAAAGAATGGATGAGGAAGAATAGCCCCTACCCAAGTCTGACTGTTGACAGAGCATTTCGTCAGACCCACCAGTCACAAGACAGACTAAATATGCCTGAGGTCTACCTTTCCTCGTGTGCCTTGATTGCTCCTGTCCTGTCACTGTCGTGACCTCATTGACCTGTCTTCTCCTTTTCTGTTTTCTTTCTTTGTTCCATCAACATTTAAGCGTGTTGAAGTCTTTCCTAAATTAAATAGCATATAGTAAGAAAAGAAAATGCTCCAAACCCAGCTAGCTTCTTGGAACTGCGACCAGAGGACCCAGCTCTTGATTGAAGAACTGTCCATGTCTGCCTTTGTGTCTCTCCTCTACCCACTCCTCCACTAACACAGCTTTTGAGACACCTGTGTCTTAGAGTGGGTCCCTTAGAACAGAGCAGCAACAGGGAATTTATGCCTGAAGAGTCTTTGGAGTTAGATGCACTAGTAAGGATGGCAGGATTAGGCAGGGAGGAGGAGATCTGTGGTCTTAATTCTTAGTGGATCCTGTGGGGAAGCACCAAATTCTTCCAGGTGAACCCAACATACCAGATGTTATTATCCTCGCACGGGGAGTCAATGGCCTGGCCCACTTTGAGTGGCAATTCTTTACCATGCAGAATGTCTGCCTTTGGAGATAGCAATGCAGAAAGAAGGAGTTTCTGTCACCACAAATGCCGATTAACAAAGAGGAGTTAATGGTTAAACTGACTTTATTCAGGCCAGTGCTCATCTAAGAAGAGCAGATGGAGCCCAGAATCTGCCTTCCATCTCATCTCCAGGCAGCAAACTTCAGACAGAGTGGAAACAAAAACAGGAAGCCTCTCCAAAGTTAATCTTATATCCTGGATAGGTGGGCAGCTTTGCCCCTGGACTTGTGATGTTGATTGTGGTGATATTTTGTTTATGTTCTAATAACACTTGCCTGGAGATCAGAGTGCAGAGCTAGCTACTAGAGGCCAGGCAGTGGTGGCACACACCTTTAATCCCACCACTTGGGAGGAGGAAACAGGAAGTGATAAGGTAGGGTGGAGACAGGATCTGAGGATTCCTAGAGGTAAGAAGTCTTTCTAGCGGCTGGCTGCTCTGCTTCTCTGATCTATCAGTTTTCACCCTGCTATCTGACGCTGGGTTTTATTATTAAGACCAATTAGAATTCATACTACATTTGACACTACTTTCCTTCTGTCATCAGAGCTGTCACATCTTTATTGTCTTTGTGAAGCCAGGTTTGCCCAAGGTACTGTTATTTATTAGTCCGTGTTACTTACTGGGCACGAGAAAACACGAGGTAAAACGGAACCCACGATAAGAGTTTTTATTAGGGAAGGGAAAGAGTGGAGGTGGGTAGGCCTACCTAAAAGAAAGGTGTGGGGGAGGTGCTTGCTACCTCTGGTGAGGGGTAGAGAGAGCAGGGAGCGGATAGAGCCTGCTTTTATAGGTCACCTTAAGTGTGCGTATATGGGCTTGCGTAGCTACGCCACGCATGTGCATAGATTACGTGATCATGCTGTGCATGGATTACATAGGACACAAGGCCCTGGAGTGACTAAGCATTTTACCTGACTGCTGACAGGGCATGCGTAGTCATGTGACTCCAGAAATGGCTAGGAATAATAGCAGGTACCATCTGAGCTAGAGACTGATTCAGAACAAACAGTTAGAAATGTGTACATGCTGATCTGCTTACAATGTGTACATTCAGGTTTCTTCTAACGTTGTGAGCTCCTAATGTGTCCTTATCATACAGAATGTAGAGCAGAGATACTGGTTCTGCCCACCCCCTAAAGGAGGGAAGAAATTGTCTGTACAGAGGGAAGCTGGGAGGAGCAACACACTATCTCATGCAACCACCCTGTCAAGTTTCACAACTACTTGCTTACTAAGTAACTCCTTTCTGACATGGAAAAGCTTGTCCAAAAGTCAAGTTGGTCTTATTTCCCAGAAGCCGTTCAGGGAAGTGCTAACAGGATGAACTGTGTAGTGCAGGTGCTGCCGCTGATCTCATCACTGATGCCGTCTCCAACTCCTCTGCCTGTTCTCGTGCCCATAGTGCCCTGTTCTCGGTTAACGGGATAGACTGTGCAGTGCAGGTGCTGCTGCTGATCTCATCACCAATGCCGTCTCCCACTCCTCTGCCTGTTCTTGTGCCCATAGTTTGATCGAGGTAGGGAGTTTGAACCCTCTGTTGCTGGGTTGTTCTTTACAGTGGCACCAATAAGCTTCCCAGTGGACTTCCTGAGGGACAAATATATTGCAGTATCTCCTCATTGTATAGTGGCTGCCCTGCCTCTTCCTGAAGACTGGGCTGATTATTTCTAGTTGGATAATAGTTCCTTATTTCCTAGATGGTCCCTTGTCTTTAGGATTTGGGCACCAGGATGGTAGTAGAAGCATTCTAAGATTCAATGCTGCTATTACCACGAATTGGAAGCCCTATTAGCCATGACCAATCTACAGCCCACAGGTTGCATATGGCCCACGGTAGCTATGAATGCAACCCAATGTAAAATAATAAACCTTCTTAAACAGTGATGAGATTGTGTGTGTGTGTGTGTGTGTGTGTGTGTGTGTGTGTGTGTGTGTTTGGTAACTATATTGCACAATCCTCAAGTGTCAATTTTGTGGACCACAGCATCTTGTCATGGTGTTCAAAGTTGGGTGTAACTGCTAGACTTGTAGAATCTAAAAATACTGGAGGAAAACACAAATGTGTCCAAGTGGATCACCAAGAGTGATGCTGACCACCCTCGTACTCCGACTCTGCAGATCCAAAGCATGGCACAGCTGTACACAGTAGCCGCTGGTATGTTATATATGACACCCTGGATGTTGGAACCTGTCCTCAAAGGACACCCTCTGCAACTTGCCATCTTAGTTTGGCATCTAAAAGGACAATCTCTCTCTCACTATCAGTCTGATTGCTTTGAGCTATGTGGTATGTAATTGAATTAGTGGATCTGTAGAATGTCCCTGTGTCCAAAACCAATATAGGCCTAGTTTTCCAGGAACCCATAAAAACTTTATGTTTCACTGTGAACCTGGGAAGTAAGGGGCCCTTAGGATATTTAATTTGATATTAAGAAAACTTGCGTTACATGTGTGTGTGATGGGGATTGGGGTCGTGGGCTGTAATTTTAGAAAATAATTATCACCTATGTATCTTAAGGTTTAGATCAAGTCTAAGCCTGGGATAGTGATGAAAATAGTGTATGATACTTTGTTAAGAAGAAAGGCTGTCAATTATAAGAGCAACATGAAGGACTAAGATGTAGTGTAGGAGCAAAGACATGCTGGTCTATTTAAGATGGGTAGAGAGTAAGACTCCCATGGTTCAGGCACGCCATACTGTAATGTGTTCTTTTGAGGCAGAAAGGCACAGGGAATAGTTTAGTAACATGGACTCTGCTTAGTTTGGGTTACATTCCTCTCTGCCTTCCTTGCACATTCTACACACACACACACACACACACACACACACACACACACACACACCTCTACAAATAATGTACCCTGAAGATTCAGACCTCTATTAGCATCATGGTATATGTACATCCTTTTGTGAACACTGGAATAAGTTTTCCTACCCCTAACAATACTTTAGAGAATTTCTGTTCAAATACATTCCCAATGTATCTATGTATAAAGACTGGGAAGACTGATATAGTCTGAGTTGAATTTCAGTAATATTCAATAAGGCAAACTGTGTCCTACAAATAAAAAGGAGGAAGAAGCCCCTATTTAACATTTTATACTCAAGTGCAGTTGAGTGTGCATATAATTAAATTAAGTCAATTACAAGAGGGTATGCACAGTAAAGTAATATCATATAACCTAATTTATCAACAAAGACAGAGAACCATCTTATTATGTGTAAAACAAATTGCTAAATGGTCTTATTAATAAAAAAAAAATCCGAAGCCAGATATTGGGGTGAAAGCTGGAAGATCAGAGAAACAAAACAAGTCACAGCCTCCAGAGACAGAGAGAGACCTACTTCCTGTATACCCACATCTATATGCCTTTCTGTCCCTGCCCTCTTACTTCCTCTCTCTACCCGGCCACATCACTTTCCTCTTTCTGCCCACCTCTATCACTTCCTGTCTGTCTGTACAGACCTCCAGACCTCTATGGTTAGCTAGTGCTAGGATTAAAGGCATGTGCCACCATACCTGGCTCTGTTCCCAGTGTGGCCTTGAACTCACAGAGATCCAGATGAACCTCTGCCTCCTTAATGCTAGGATTAAGGGCATGTGCTACAACTGCCTGACCTCTATGTTTAATATAGTGGATGGCTTTTTCCTCTGTTCCTCAGATAAGCTTTATTAGGGTGCACAAATAAAATATCACCACAATTATGTCCTTTAGTGACCAAATTTCTTCTCTTGAACCCCATAAAAAGAAGCCTCAAACAATCATCAGAGCCTTTGTGCACCCTAACTGGGTGGACCACTGTCAGTCCTCACAGTGCCTCTCTAATCTGTGTTCTCATTTCTGCCCCAAAAAAATTTCTTTGCTAATTTCTCAAATTTGTGTGAGCTTTTATTTTCAACTATTTGGAAAAGAAACCAATCACTTGGAAACATGCAAACCTGATGCACCACAAGTAACATTTTTCCTTGCTTTAAGAAAAAAAAAAGAAGTCTGGGTAAATGTAGTTCAGAGATTGTGAGAGGGGCCAATCAATGACTGGTCCAGTCTGAGACCCATGTCAGACATGTCAAAGAGGGAGCCTACTCCTGACACTGCCTGGAGCCCCAGGACCCAGATGCTGGATGGTCCAGAGACCAATGATAGAACCAAGCATGTCTGGATAAAAAAAAAAAATAAAAAAAAAAAGTCAATGTAATGACGACCAACAATACTCTGTGCTATATTCATAGATTGATGACTAGCTAAATTGTCATCAGAGAAGCTTCATTTAGCAACTGGTAGAAATGGATGCAGAGACCTACAGTCAACTACTACGCTGAGCTCTGGTAGCCATTCTGAAGAAGGGGAGGAAGAATTGTTGGTGCCAGAGGGGTCAAGGACATCACTAGAAAACCCATAGAATCAACTAACCTGGGCTCATAGGAGCTCACAGAGGCTGAACCTACAACCAGGGAGCCTGTATGACACTGACCTAGGTCATATGTATATATGTACTCTGTATATATATATATATATATATGTATATATGTTGTATATATATGTTGTATAGGTTGGCCTCTTGTGGAACTCTGACAGTGGAAGCAGGGGCTGTCTTTAACTCTTTTGCTGGCTTTGGGACCCTATTCCTCATACTGGGTCGCCTTGCCTAGCCTTAATACAAGGGAAGGGGCTTAGTCTTACTGCAGCTTGCTATGCCATATTTTGTTGATATGCATGGGAGGCCTGCCCTCTTCTGAATAGAAATGGAGGAGGAGTGAATGAGAATGGGGAAGGAAGAAGGTGTCAGGGAGGGACTGGGAGGAGAGGAGGGTGGGGAAACTGTAGTAGGGAGAGAGAGAGAGAGAGAGAGAGAGAGAGAGAGAGAGAGAGAGAGAGAGAGAGAGAGAGAAGTCAAGCTTTGTGGTACAGATAGTGACGTACTCTGGAGGTTAAGGCAGGATGATTTGTGAATTCAAGGCCAGCTCAAGGAGCGTCATAGTGAGATTCTATCTCAACAACCCCTTCCAAATAATGACAAGAAGCTGGACAAGTCTTGACAGTACTTGAATGTTGCACAAAAGGAAAACACATACTAATGATGAATCTATTTCTGATAAGCAGGAATCAGTAAAACCTAATGATTTATAGGAAGAATTATTTTTGCAGTGGAGAGAAGAGCTGCTTCTTCCAGTTAAAGTAGAAGAGGAAAGGCAGACATAATTAAAACTATGAAGAAGATGTCTTAGTCCCACAGCAAATGAAGTGAGCAGTAGTGCAATGAACTATTTACGAAGACCATGTGCATGTGGAGCTATAGTCTAGATATATGTACTTGCCAGTTGTGCATTGAAATCATATCTTCTTGGGTGGTGTTGTTAGCAAGCACAGTTAATTCTTGTCTGATTTTCTTTATTCAGTGCCAAGGGATGGCACTGCTACCCTGAGGGCGAATTGTCCCTTTTCAGTGAGACCTTGCTGGAAATCACTTCACAGATGTGCCTAGAGGTATAGTGATTTTAAATCGAGTCACATTGCAATGAACATTAAGCATCACACCTGTTTTACAGAAATGTTCCCCAGCTTTGTGTTTGATTAGAAATAAATTGTATCTCTTGTCCAGCATGAACATAGTCATGGGCAGATAAATTTCAGGGTCACAGAAAACACACACTTGCAATCAAGCGCACTTACTTTTAATCTGATTTCTGGATCTCTTGTGTGTATTATCTATGTTTCTGGCATGTGTTTATAATTTTTCCTTACTGAATTGCCATTTTCTTAGTTATAATAAAAAAATCTTATTATCTAATTATGATGAGAAACAAAAATTTGTTTCCGATTAATGTTTCCTTCTGATATTATACCTTTGGACTATTACCATACATGCCAAAGGAAGATTTCAGGACAAAATTAATTATATGTTAAATTTAAGATCATATGATCATCCTCAATTATGGAAGGTCACTCAACATAGTGAATTTTTTTTAATGTGTATGTGATGGTTCAGCAGGGGCTGTAGTTCTTTTTTGTTTCTTTGTTTCTTTCTTTCCTTCTTTGTTTCTTTCTTTCTCTGTTCCTTTCTTCCTTCCTTCCTTCCTCCCTCCCTCTCTCCCTCTCTTCCTTCCTTCCTTCCTTCCTTCCTTTTTCCTTCATTTCTTTCTTTCTTTTATTTTATATTTTGACCACGGTTTCTCCTCCTTCTGTTCCTCCCATCACCCCCTGCCATCTACTTCTCTGTTTCTGTTCAGAAAGGAGCAGACCTCTCATGGATATCAACAAAGTATGGCATATCAAATTGCTGTAAGACTAAGCACCTCCCCTTGTATCAAGGCCGGGCAAGGCAACCCAATATGAGGAATTGCTTCCCAAGAGCCAGCCAAAGCATTAGGGACAACTCCTGCTCCCATTGTAGACCAAGTAGAGCAAGCCATTCAACTGTCGCTACACAAGCAGACCAAGCTACACAACTTGGTCCCACAAATAGACCAAGCTAAACAAACTGTCACTTATATAGAGGACCTAGATCAGTCCCATGAAGGCTCCCTGGTTGTTGGTTAAGACTCTGAGTTCCTATGAGCCAGATTAGTTGTTTCTGTGGGTTTTCTTGTGATGTCCTTTCTCCTGCAGTCCTTCCCTACTCTCTTCAGCCTAATGTTTGGCTGTGGCTCTCTGAATTGTTTCCATCAGTTACTGGATGAAGGCTCTCTGCTGAGAATTGGGGTAGTCACCGATCTATGAGTGTAGCAGAATATCATTAGGTATCATTATGTTGATATTTTTTTCCCTCCAATCATGTTTGGTTCTATCCTAGGTCTGTGGGCCTTCCAGCATCTGAGTCTTGGCACTGAAGGCAGTGTCAAAGGTGGGTTCACGTTCATGGCATGAGTTTGAGGTTGCACTAGTCATTGGTTGTCCACCCCCACAATCTCTGCACTACCCTTACTTCCTTCAAACTCCGCCCTACAGCCCATAGGAAGGACACTGGCTATAGGTCAAAGATTATGTGGCTGGGTTTGGTGTCCCAATCACTCCATTGGAAGTTTTGCCTGATCACAGGCGATGGCCAGTTCAGGCTCTGTATGTGCTATTACTAAGAATCTTAGCTGTGGTCATCCTTGTAGATTTCTGGGAGTTTTCTTTCCATCAGATTTCTACCTGACCTCAAAATGCATCCCTCTTTCAGTCATCCAGTCATCTCTTCTATCTCCCCTTCCTGGGGAGATCTGTGCATGCCCCTTTGGCCCTCTTTGTTACCTGGCCTCTCTGGGTCTATGCACTGTAGTCTGGTTATCCTTTAGTTTACAGTTAGTCTCCATTATGAGTAACTATATACCATGTTCATCTTTCTGGATCTGAGTTACCTCACTCAGAATAATTTTTTTTTCTAGTTTCAACCTTTGTCTTCAAATTTCCTGATGTCATTGTTTTTAACAGCTCAGTAATACTCCATTTTGTAAATGTACCACATTTTCTTTATCCATTTTTCAGTTCCATATTTCCAGGTTCTGGCTATTATGAGTAATGCTGCTATGAACATAGTTAAGCAAGTGTCCTTGTGGTATGATTGAGCATCCTTTAGGTATGTGCCCAAGAGTGGTATAGCTGGGTCTTGAGGTAGATTGAGTCCCAATTTTCTGAGAAACTTTCATATTGATTTCCAAGGTGACTTACAAGTTTGCACTTCCACCAGCAATGGAAGAGTAGTCACCTTGCTCCACATCCTCTCCAGCATAAGCTATCATTTGTGTTTTTGATCGTAGCCATTCTGACAAGTGTAAAATGGAATCTCAGAGTCATTCTGATTTGCATTTCCCTGATGGCTAAGGATGCTGAACATTCCTTTAAGTGTTTCTCAGTCATTTGAGATTCTTCTGTTGAGAATTCTGTTTAGATCTGTACCCCATTTTTTAATGGATTATTTGGTTTTTCAATGTCTAGTTTCTTGAGTTCTTTATTTTGAAGGTCATCCTTCTGTTGGATATGGGGATGGTGAAGATCATTTTCCATTCTTTAGGCTGCCATTTTTTTCCTACTGACAGTATCATTCACCTTATTGAAGCTTTTGAGTTTCAAGAGGTCCCATTTATTAATTATCAATCTTAGTGTCTGTACTCCTGGTGTTCTATACAGGAAGTTGTTTCCTGTGTCAAAGTGTTCAAGGATACTTCACACTTTCTCTTCTATCAGGTTCAGTGTATATGAATTTATGCAACATAGTGAATTTAAAAGTTCAAACTAAAGGCTGGAGAGATGGTTCAGCAGTTAAAAAGCATGTCTGTCTCTTGCATAGGACTAGATTTCGGTTTCCAGAACCCAAGGGTTATCCACAACTGCCTGTAACTTCAGTTTAAGAGAACCTGGCATACTCCTCTGGTCTCTGCAGAAACCCCTGCAGTGCACATTCTGCACCCCTATGCCCACATACAAACACATAATTAAAAATTAGAATAAACTTTTAAAATTCCAGCTAGCCAGGCATGATGGATACCTAATCCTGGCCCCAGGAGGCTGAGGCAGGAGAGTCACAAGCTTGGGTTTTTAACCTACCCTAGTCTACATAGTGAGAAACCTCCCTGACAAGGAGAGAGGGGTGGAGTAAAGGAGGGATGGTGGGAGACATGTAGAGGGAAACACTGGGAGAATTTCAAGGCAGACTCTGGCTAGAGCTCAGCAGTGAGAGATGGGGTGGGAGAAGTGCATGCTGGAGGACCCACAGTGGAAACCCACTCAGAGCCGCTGCTGGCTTGAAGACAGAAGAAGCGTCCCCTGGAAACAAAAGGAATGAATACATTTTGGCAAAAATCAGATTGCTTGTTGTAGGGAGGTCTCTGAGCACTGACTGATATACACAGTATTAGCCAACATTTCAACGCCAGCCTGCTTGATCCTAAGCAAAGATTCTACTCCTGTTGTGCTGGGCTTCTGACCTACTGAAATGAAAGACAATAAATCTGGGATGGTTAAAAGTGCTAAGATTGTGGTCATTTGTTATGTCGGTAATAGAAAACTTATACACAAATAATATGGCAAGAATGTTTTAGTGATTCCAAGCATAAACACATCACATCTATTTCATCTCTCAAATATAGCATTAACCCAGAAAATGACCCACAAGACAGATGGAAATTTTTATAACATTATTCCTGATAAGACAGAGTTGAATGAGGTGACTTGATGTGTAGCTGATTCGGACTTTCTAATATTTTATTCCATAAATAAGTGTCCTGTCATGAACAGAGCTGAGCAGTCACAGGCTTTTTCTGTAGTAGATAGAAGGGTGGGTTTCCAAAGACATTGAGAGGATCTTAGGCATCCTTCTTCACAAGCAGGTAGGTGTAAGAGTGCAAGGACCCATGTAGTGTTTGCTCCATCCCCCTACCATACACAAGGTCAGATAAGTCATTCATGCCCACTGCTTGGAAAGGGGGATTAGAATGATTTTTCCAACTAAAAATGATTCCATGTGGAAAGAGTCTATCTTTCATAGCAAAGGACCTGGCATAGATTAAATTCTACAGAGTTGTTGGGAGTAACAATTTTATTTCCCCCAGCACTATAGAATTCTGGGATACATGCCATATAGTATAGTTGCTTCCTGAATGGGGCCCTCCTTCTTCACACTGACTTCCAGGTGCCCAGAGGCTTTCATTCAGTTCCCTGCTGAGGTGTGCCTTTCACCAGCTCAGGATGCCCATGTGGCTGCCAGCTGCCTCCACCCCCTGTTTTGTTGTCCTTTGGGATTATTCTGTCGTCTTGGAAACCTGGTGCCATATCCTCTATGCTTCTGCAGAGGAATACTCATAAAGCACACAGAGCAGTCATGGCAGATTGAGCCTCAGGAAACAGAAACATAGCAAGATTCCCTTTTCCTCCCATAGTTCTAAACGCCCCCATGAAACTCAAAATCTCCCCCCATTGAATTGGAGTGTTCTCAAAATTCATCCAGTAGTGACAACCTTTAATTTTATGGGACAAATGAAACACAAATCAAAATTTATACCTTAGGGTGATTTTTTTCTAAAGCTTGTTTACATGTCCCTGTAATTTAATCACCACTGGTATACGTCATGCCACAAAACTATTGGTGTCATAATTTCATGGTTGATAGAATTAAACAAATCTGTAGTGCTTCTGGTGAGCATGATTTTCATGTTTTATGCCAGAAGAAATCTGATCAAGAGTGACGTGGTGCAGACTGATGCCAGTAGTGGACAGTTTAGGCCAATGAAGGAAAGGCGTAGGATGGCAGCTCTCAGCAGAGGGTGCTGAAGAAGGAGCACACACTGCGCACACTGCAGAGCACAGGCAGCTCCCAAGTCACAGACACAAATAGTCATCGACTTTAAATATCATTTTGGCTCTGACTATAATACTATTTTATGCTTCACTCTCTAAACCAATTAAAATTCCAACAATGACATGGCATCCCAGTTGGCTATTTTTACTATCTATATAAGGACAGGCAATCTTGTTGGAATCATAGGATTCCAAACCCAGGATGTGGGGAGGAAGTGAGAATAGTACTGAGTCCTCTTAGTTATACTGGTGCACGCATATGCACCCCCAACACACACACACACACACACACACACACACACACACACACAATGCATACATACACCATATACAATCATTTCATTGAACTTCATAAAAAGAAAATATATATATATATATGTATATATATATAGTGCCATGGTCAAGTCCAAAATGTTACTTGATAGTGATGTTAGTTGTAAATATTCATTTGTTCTTGCTGCACTTACACTTATAAAAAAATTAAAAAGCAGTGGAGCCTTTTACAGATTATTTATATTTTCTGTTCCACTATTCTCATCTGAAAAGATGAAGACAATAATATCTATTTCATAGGAATTTTTGAATATTAAATCAGCACATTTTTCTATGTCTGTTTCACCACACAGACAGACAAACAGACAGACAGACACACACACACACACACACACACACACACACACACACACACACACACTTAGAATAGTTCCAAACACATAAAATGACACGACTATTACTATACTTTAACACTATTTGAATTGAAGGATTTTTAAATAGTACCTAGAATCTACATGCATTTTCTGTTTGTGAAATGTCTTAAGAGTTTATAAAGCTGAATTAGTCACAAGCAAGCCAGGAAAAATTATATCCATAGATATAAAATAGATACAAAATGTATACTGGAAATTCTAAGATTAAAAAATGTTACCATTGTGATCAGAACATGTATTTTCAATTTCCAACTAGGATTTTTTTTATTGTATGATTGGATAGCTATATGAATCCCAGCAAAAATACTTTCAATTTTTCATCTTTTGTATAAAAATTATATTCCAAATGACAAAAATAAGATTATTTTCAAAAGAAAAATTAATTTAATTTGATTTGATTTGAAAATGCTTCATTTCCCATTTCCAACATTTTTGATGGAGTAAAGTAAATATCCATTTCTGTGTTCTGAGATTCTGACCCAGAACATTTATTTTTCAGATTATAATCGGACTCTTTGGCAAGTGGTTTTCAATGACATGTGTTTGCCTTTCTCAACCTCAGAGTGAGGGCTCCTTTGAGCAGCAGTATTTATTTTGTCTCAGAAGAGCAGTGACTAGGCTGACCTTTGCAAATGCTCCGAGATTGATTGCAAGAAAACAGAAACTTCAATAAAATAAAGAAACTTTGGAGGATAAGATGAAATATACAAGACACAGACAGAGCACAGCAAGCTGTACATTGAAGGCCTGAGAGATCACATGTGGTTCCAGAAACCAAACTAGGACATGAGCAGAAATGAAGTAGGGTGCCCTTTAGCTTGCAAAAGTACCAGTTTTAGTTATCTTCTATAACATTTTACTTAAAGTGCCAGAAACCCCATTTTAATACATAGTGTATGAGAATAGCCCAGTAAAGGTGTGAGGAGCTCATCCAGGTGTGGCAGCACATGCCAGTCCAAATCAGCCAGGAATAACTCTCTCTCTCTCTCTCTCTCTCTCTCTCTCTCTCTCTCTCTCTCTCACACACACACACACACACACACACACACACACACACACATGTATGAGCATTACTTACAACTACTAATTTGGGCTTCTATCTTCTCCTTATCATTTCATAGCTGAAGGGAAGGTTCTGGATTAGGAGAAGCATTAGGTATGTGAGTTCGTAGGTCTGAGAGATGAAGAAGTCATATATGTTGGAAACATGGATGTAAAATACTAACTCTTCCACATTTTGAGGCAAATATGAATAAATATGGAACATGGACTCCAAAGCCCTCAAATAGCATGTTCCATCACTAAAGAGGTACATGAAGTTATTTGGGTGTGTAGGTTTGAGGCCTGCTGAGCTTTCCTCTGTCCACATTACTATGTCTATTAGTATCTTCGTTGTTCAGCTTATGTTGAGGCAGTCATGTTGATGAGCCTTTTGAGGAGAACTAGCCTCCACTTTTCCCAGGGTACTCTTGAGGAGAGGGTGATAAGTAATGATAGATATAAAGAGATATCTAGATGGTGAGAAGAAAGACAGAAACACAGGATAGCTTCAGGAGGACCTGGGTCAATACCCAGCAGCCCAGAACTTTATTCAAAAGGGCTTTTTATAACAATGCCAGGAGGTGAGGCAAAAGACCTCCCCCTTGCTAGGCACAGCCAAGTGTAGACCCTTCCAAACACTTGGTACCCAGGCCCATGGTCCAAACCATCCTTTTATGTAGCTCTGCTGGTCAAGCCAGCTCAGATTCTTGGACCCTGAGTAATTTGGACCTCCACAGCCTTTATGGGTCTAGTTTTTGATATTCCTAGGAGGCACAATCTCACAGCAAAACAAATCTCTGTTTCTCTTTGATCTTACAATCTTTCCACTCTATGATTTCTGAGCCTTAGATGTAGGAATTGTGCTACAGATGGATCAGTTGGGACTGGGCTCAACTCTGCATTTTGATTAGTTTAGGTTGGGTAAAATACTCTTCTCTGAGGAGGAACAAAGCAGTTGATTATCCAATACATGCAAAAATATATACATACAAAAACATACAGACTGAGCAGGTTGTATATAGGAATACACACACACACACACACACACACACACACACACACACACACCTCTGTAGCAACAATCAATGAAAAAAGGCCATGAACTTGAAGAAGAAAGAACGGAAAGAAGAAGGAGAGGTGTATCAGGCTTTCTTTTGGAGGGCCACCAATCAGCTCCCAAATCATAAAACGGAGACTTAATATTAGTTTTGGATGTTTGGCCTGGCTTAGGCTTATTTCTGGCCAGCTCTTTTAACTTAAATTAACCTATTTCTCTTTATCTACCTTTTACCTCAGGGCTTTCTACTTTCTTCCTTCTGTATATCTTACATTCATTGCTTCTTGTGTCTGGCTAGCTGGCAGATCCGTGGCCATGTCCCTCTCTCCTCATTCTCTTCTTTTTCTTCTCTTTCATTCTTCTTCCAAGCCTAGATTTCTCCTCCTATTTATTCTCTTTGCCTGCCAGCTCCTCATATCCTTTCTCTGCTTAGCTGTTGGCCATTTACCTCTTTATTAGACCAATCAGATGCCTTCGGCAAACAAGGTGAAACAAATGCAACACATCTTTACATAATTAAACAAATGCAGCACAAACAAATGTAACACATCCTTACATACTTAATATACTACAACAGAGAAGTATATTGGATGGTTTGGAGTGAGGAAAGGGAAAGGTAAATGCTATAATTATATGATAATCTCCAAAAATAAAAGAAACAATTTAAAAAGATTGCATGAACTTTTATAGTCACAGAAAAAATAAACAAGGATGCATGTTTTTCTGAAATATATAGTTAAGATTTTAGGTTAGTAGGCTACAGTAAGACTGGGAATCCATAGGATGAAGACGTTATCTACCACATTCTTAGTTTAGGGATGGTTGTAATTAGGCGTCTCACACTCATTTTGCATTTAAGAATTTTACCTAAAGTTTAAGAGAATTTGGAGCCAGATGCAAAGCTAAAGAAAATGGCTGAATAGGGGCTGAAGACAGCTCAGGATAATTTAGTCTTTTAACCTACAATGACCCTTCTCTGCACAATCAGGGTGTTCTATTCAGCCACAGTCAAGCAGTCTTTAACATAGATGCCTCTTGATCAATCTACTGATATAGAAGAGAACCCCACGGAAGCATGAAAGAGATTAGGAAGGATTGGGCTGGAGAAAGATTTGCCTAAGTCAATATTATCCTAGTTTCTTGTTTCCAAGCATTAGATAAGGTTTTAGTGATGCGAAGCCACATAGTTATGGTCAACTTGACAAAGCTCTAGACATACCCAGGAAGAAAAAAGTTCAGTTGAGGAACTGGCGATATCAGATTGACCTATGGGCGTGTCTGTAGGGCATTTTCTTAATCACTTGTTAATGTGGAGGTACCAGCCCATGGTGGGCAGTGCCATCCCTGAGTCAGTTTGCTTACATTGTACAAGAAAGGTAGCTGAACAAGCTGGGAGAAACAAATACTCAAGTTCATTCTGTGATCTCTGACTCAGTCTCTTTCTCTAGGTTCCTATCTTGGCTTCCCTTGATGACACACTGTAACTCACAAGTCTAAATCCTTTTCTCCTTAAGTTACTTTTCCTTAATATTTTATAACAGAAACAGCAAAATGGGAGAATCCATAATGGCACAGGAGGTCTAACAGCAGGAGGCCAGAGAAGAAAGTTGAGCAATCACATCTCTCACTGGAGATTTTTAAAGCCAAGATCTGGGATCTGGGAGTGAGGAAAGGTTATAAACTCTCAAACCCTGCCTCCCACGCCCCACCCCCCACCATGATGTACTTCCTGCAGCAAAGTTATACTTTCTAAAATTTCCATAGTCTTACCAAACAATACAACCAACAGGGATCCAGGTGGTCAGATCCTTGTACCCGTGGGGGACATTTCTCATTTAAGCTACCATGGTCACTATAGACAGGCCTTGGACCCACTTCTTGTTCATGCTCTGCTTCCTGAGTGTGAATGAGGTGTGAATAGCTGTCCTCCTGCTCCTGCCACCACGCCTTTCCTGCCTGGTACCATGTCATTCACACTATGATGGACTCTTAACTCTTGGGAGTGTGAGTCAGCATAGACCCTTACTCTTTCTCCTGTAAGTTACTTTTGTCATGGTATTTTACCAAAGCAACAGAAAGTTAACTATTATACATACTAGTATAACTGTTATACATACTAGTATTAACTATTATACAGGTCCAAAGGGCCCTGGACATTTACCTCCACTTTCTTTCCTGGCTCAGCTTGCTTTTCCCCCCTGTCCTCAGCAGATTGCCAGTACACTGGGCCTTCCCTAAGATCAGGTCCTTCACTACGTTCATTGTTTTTCTGAGTCCCATTGCTTGAATTATTTTTGGCCAAACTCTTGAAATGATGTGCCTTTTTCAAGGCAAACTCAGAAAACTGCTCCTAGTGGTTCAGCCCATAATTGTGTCTTGTTTATTTCCTTTAATGTTTTTGTCACTCTATTCATTTGATAAACATCATTGAAATTATCTCATTTATGTGTTAGTTTTCTGTTTCTTCCCATTAATATTGAAGAAGAAAAATGAATAATGTCCTGATCACCAATGAATCCCATTGGTTTGGAGATCATTTGACATATAGAAGATATATGGATAAATATTTTGAAATACTGGGAATGATTTTTTGTCATAACTGGGGCATTAGAAAGACAATTACATATAGGTCAACTTTTTCATGAGTAGTGGCACAAACATGTAATCATAAATCATTGGAGGATTAGACAAAATCATTGTAAATTCAAGGCTAGCCTGTACATACTGTGTCCTTTCCTGGGAAATCAAATAAACCAGCTTTTATGACCATTGAACTGTTATATGAGTGTATTTGAACTACAGTTATGGTCTGCACTGCTTACTCCATTGATAATCTTCATAAGGTCATAAATGACTGGAAGTCCATTGATAGTCTTCATAATGCCAATTAAATGGCTGGAAGTCTAGAAGTAATGTCTGTTTTCAGTGTCTATTTATCCCATGACCTCAAGAGTGAAGACAGGAGAACTCTTAGAATGACTAAGATCAAAGTAATATGCAGGAAGAAAGTTCTAGAAGATAAAATATTATTCTGAACATAGTGATATGAAGCAAACATATTGATAGTTAATTAAGACTTTAATTAAAGTCAGCATTGTAAGAAATAACTTTCTTTAGAATTGAAATAAAGTTTGGTTATTGCTCACATCTACTTAGAACACAAAATACATTATAAATCTGGTGGAAAGAATATAAAATTGTTGCTGGAAACAATTTGGAACAAATTTAAGTTTTTGTACAGTGAAGTAGCTTCATGATAACAGTATCACTAAAGATTAATCTTTCATTTATATATTGGATAAATTCCAAATGGGAGTATATAAAAAGAAGAATGACATTCAAGAAATATATATAATATTTCCATACCTCCAAAAAGGTAATTGCTTTCTTTTTGATAAATATGAATTTTAATATTTGTTTGAGTTTCTTTGCATGCATTTTCTTTTTACTGTATAAAGTGTTAGAATTTCATTATTTAGAGAAAAAAATGTATTTCGTGTTCGTAACCATAAAGAGTACACCAGTGAATGCATTAGTTGGAACTGACTACTCCATTCTTTTTTTTTTTTTTGTACTTAATATTTTCTATATTCACCAATTCCTTTTTTAATCAACAATTTTTAATAGAGTTCTTAATGTGAGTGCAACAAAATGCTGACTATCATGGGCAATACAAGGAAAGCACCTGGAATAGGTTACAAATTTAGAGTGGAAAGTCATAAGTAAAGATAAGAAATGTTGGCAGAAAGTGAAAAATGTGTGACCAAGGATGTGACTGCTTTAGTAAATTCACAGCCAGCTCTCCACTGTCAGGGCTGGATCTTTCTCTGTTTCCTCCCACTTGGAACCTTAGAACCCCAACTCCTGTGCTTTCAAAAGAAGAAAAGCTCACAAAGTCACTTCAGTTTCTGTCTTTTCTTGGCCTAGTCTATTTCCACACAAAATCTCTATGTGTCTTCTTCCCAGGAAAGTTTACCTAGTGATTACATTTTGAAGTCCATACAATATAAAACAGGTATTTTTACACACAGATGTTGGTGTGTGTGTGTGTGTGTGTGTGTGTGTGTGTGTGTGTGTATTCAGTTCAGTGGTGAGTGCGTGTGCATGCTTGTGTTTTGGAGATAAGAAGTCAACAATGTGTTTCCTTTCTCTGGTGCTACCTACTTTGTTTTTTATGAGAGAGTTTTTCATTGGAAACTTGAGCTTGCCACTGATTAAGCTAGTCTGGCTGGCCAGTGAGCCACAAGGATCCTCTTGCCTCATCCTCTCCAACACTGGGATTGTAACTGTGGATTACCCATATCTAGCATTTTACATGGGTGCTGTGGATTAACCCAGGTCTTCTTGTTTGTACAGCAAACAATTTACCAACTGGGCCGTCTTCCCAACCCTGTTTTATTATCTATCTTATGCTTTACAAAGTTCTCTTTATCATTTATTTGTGGGAGTTACTTTACAATGTATTCTACTATGAAGTTTTATTTTTTGCTAGCTTAATTCCTTTGATTTTGTGAGTTAATTTGGGAATTTTTGTAATAATCATGAATCTCTACACATAATTGGAATTCTTGCCAAATGATTCTTCAATGTTTTTCTTTTCTTTTTCTTTTAAGTCATCTGAGATTCCATGTAGGTATACATTTGAATTTCTAGATATTTGTTGTTGGCTTCATAACTTCTTTTTAATAATTTCTAAAATCAGTTCTTATTACCAATGCCTTCATTTGTAAGATAAGGTCTCTGCAAAAACTGAATTGAGAGATTACTAAACTATTGCTCCTAGAATGAAACATTTCTTGGATTATAATCTCAAATCAACAAACAAAGAAACAAACAAAAGAAACAACATGAAAAAATTTAGAAAAAGCTTACCCCTTACATCCTGATAAATTTTCATTTTCTTCATAGCACAAAAGGGGAAATGAGATTGTTAAGTGACTCATCTCATTTGTCCACTAACAGAAGCTAGAATTGGGAATCAAACCTTACCCAGTGAAATCTGAAAGTAGGAATTCTTGCACTGAAGTACATGACTCCCTAAATGTTCTATTCTCCACTTTTCAGTACAAGTCAACACAAGAAGTCAGAGCATCATCTTTGATCTTAGCATACTCCTACAGCAACTCAAATTTTTTACTACTTTGTGCAGGCCTGTGTATGACAACAAAAGTGATATATCTATTTCTGATCTATACAAAAATTAATGAATAAATTAAATTTTAGATTTTGAATCTATAAATAATGACAGTAATCTATGTTTCTTTGTAGTGCCACCAAGGAGGATTTATTGATTTTTCAAATTACTGAGTTGTTCTTTAGCTAAGTTTTTTGTAAACACTGTGCTGGCTGGGGTGTTTTTACTCTTCTGAGGTACAAATTGTGAGCAGCTGAAGAACAAGTCTTTAGTGTTGATAGTTCTAAGATGGTGAATGCTAAAGGACTTGTGGAACTAGACCTTTAGTGTGGGGGAGTGGAGTGTCTCTGTGAACACCATGCCCAGTAGAGTGCAGAGGGTTCACCCACAAAAGGCAAGGAGGGAATCCAGTTCAGCATGACTCAGTGTTGTCTCAAACTTTGAGAATCTGACCCTGAGTCGATTATTTTAGGCATATTTAAGCAGAGCACAATTTTGTGGGTAACAGTAGTTACAGGGTCATCTAAATCTTGTCTTGCTTAGAATGCTGACTTATACTGTTGTCTAGAGTGGTTGTGACTTGAATCAGACCTGCTGTAGCAGGATCAAGGTTTCAGCATTTAGTCCTTGCAGCTGGAATATTCTCACAGTGATCTTAAAGTGTTCAAAGCTGGGTTGTCATGATGGCGATGTGGCTGGTTGCCAGAGAAGACGCTGCTTGCTGACAGTTCCCAAACCATGCTGCCATAAAGACTTCGGTCTGTTTTCCCATTCAAAGGTATGAACTGATTTCACTCATTCACATAATTCAAAAACAAAACCACATAGAATGTACATATAATAAAGACTTAAAGAAAGTTACACATAACACTACTACTCTCAACAGCATTTAACAATGCCTTACTTTCCCTCCAGTGACCTAGGAGAACTGTAAAGCTGAGTATCTCTCTCTCAATCTCTCTCTCTCTCTCTTTCTCTTTCTATCAGTTAATTTTATTCTTCATGTCAAACAAATTGACGTTTCTGTGATCTCTAAATTCTTTTCTGCACAGCTATCAGTAATTGTTTTATAATAACTAAATTTGTGTCATTGATAAAGGACAGGACCTGAGGGAACAATTATATATTACCTTATATTTCTTTAAAAATAGTAACTATATATATGATTACTGAAATTATTATAGTTCTATATTGTCTCTCTGCTCTTGTGCATTTGAGTCACAGATGTGTTGCTTCCTTTTCTGACTTTTCCTCAGATAATGAGTAGGTTTTCTTTTCATACTACTGTGTGTTCTGCCTGGTTACCTCCTGTTCATAGCAGGGCTCTCAGCACAGTCAACTTCTTGATAATGTCATTAGTTTAGGTTTCATACTCTTGCAAAAGTTTGTTTCTACTTTACATCTGGTTTAATGGCTTTTTTCCTCTTCTTAATATAGCTATGTATTAATTAATATCATTATCATAAGCTTTTAACAAGACCACTGCCAAAGTCAGTTTTATCGTGAGCTGTGGGTTACCATGTTGAGTGCTCAGTCTACAATCTTGCAACTATAAGTTCCACAATGGATGGAAAGGAAGCTAGGTAAAAAGGTCCCTGAAAGAACACATGTAATCTCTGTGCTACCTCACCTGAGATGTTCGATATATATTAAAGTCGGTCAATGATATGAAAGTCAACAAACTTGGATGCAGGATAGTCCAGAATTATTTTTTTTTCTTATCAGGCCTTTGTAGCACATTAAATCTTTTTTTAATCTTCAAATAACAAGAAAGTAGATCAGTTAAGGCAAATAGTGGCTATACTCAATTAGTACACCAAATGGTAGCATAAGGTAGAGGAAACCAGAAGTATAAGAAATATAATCTAGTAAATTGCTGATCGTGGTACAACACCAACCAGTAGGTACCCGAAACAAATATTCACTGACACAAATTCAGTAGCTGCTCTGTATCACAGTCATTTGTTTGTGTATGTATTTATTGGTAATGTTATAATAGAAACTTTATAAACACTTAGTAGTTTATAAAGAAATGTTTGTTCTGGATCACTGTTTTGGAGGTAAGTCTCAGAACTTGAGATGAGTGAATACTTAATAGAGCTTCAACTCAACAGAAAGGCCTGTTAATGGCTGCAAAGAGGGTAAGGGGGGTGGGTGGGAACAGGGACTAGATTCTTCCCATGAGCAAGGGATTGGATCCTGGCTCCATGACACGAACACCTCAGCATTTAATTCTGCCCTGCTGAGGACAGAATTCTGAAAAAACACTCAAACCATAGTACTGTACAATTCCCTTTGTCTTCAACTCTGTATGGGATGGTAAAGTATAATCTTTGAGTAGTCTTGTTAAGTTTATCCCTCAAAATATAGTGAAAATTATGTAAAACCAGTATCTATAGATCATTTCCCTGATTAAATTTTCTTCCCAAGACCTTCTAATTTTATAAACATGAAACCTATGATTAGTCTTTTTTTAAGTTTAACTAATTACAACTTAATAAATATTAGTAACCACCATGTTTCAGGCTCTTTGGTTGGGACTGAGAGCATGAGACTAAAAAAATTAGAGCCACTGCTTCCAAAGAGTCACTATACCCTACACAAAAAATTCATGCAAAAGATTTTGTAGAACAACAGATGAAACAAAGACCAAGTAGGTGAAACAGAGGGCACAAAAATAAATCACAGAGGATGTGACTCTGTATATAAGAAGCTGACAGGTCTCTGAGAGAAGCTGTGTTTTAAATTATATTTTATAATAGGCTCATCAGTCTCCATCAAATGTGTGTTTCTATAAATTGGTGGTGGCTAGGGAGTTATTGGGCATGAAGGGAGTGTCTGTGGTTGATCATTTCTCTTGAGGAAATACATAAATAAGCCAGAGGCTGTCATTTACATATTGATCTGTATGTTAAAAATTTTTATAGAATAGTTACATACCTCTCATTTCAAATGTTCTGATCAATCAAGGAGCAGTGTTATAGCTCTATCAATCTTA